>BLKR01003866.1:0-128030 GCA_011170035.1 Teleogryllus occipitalis
CGACCGTCTTCAGATTAAAAGAACTTTGGAAATTTTAGATGGTAGAAAACCAAATAGAAAACGGTAATAGCATTCAATTTGAAAATGCATGAGAATAATAAAGAGAGACGACCCAGAAAGAAGAAGATTAACTTAAAAATATATAATATTATATAGAAGATCCGGAAGTGATCGTGAAATGTTCGAGAAAAAAAAGAGGAAGTCTCGGGACAACAATGAGAAAGAGAACGCGGGGAGAATAGCTTGAGGGAGGACGTATGTTGAAACGCTCCGCGGAAATTAAAAAATTTTGTTAGAAAGTTGTGCTAATCACGCGAGCAAAGTTAATTTTTTATAACGTTTAGTTGTAGCGGAGAAAGTTTAGAAGGTGAAACGTGCGGAAAATTAGTTGCAAAATTCCAAAGAGAACGGCTGTTCGTGAATATAAACAGTCGCACTCATCGTGGATTAAACTCGTTTCGTGCACAAAATGTTATGTAACGAAGAGACATTAATTATTTAAAATGAATTTTCCGAATTACGTGTGAAAATGGAAGGATGCTGCGAATGGACAAACGAAAGGACGCTGCGTATATTTGGGCGAGGTGACAATGAGAACGGCGCGGTGCAGTCGCTGAACTCAACGAAAGGAAAGCAATCAACTTTATTTAATTTGGTAATGCACGATGGGCATTGTTGAATACCTGCGCTCTAATGTACAAGGCCAAGTTTTGTCAAATAGAAATAGATTTTAGTGAAAACAAAAAATAGAATGCGCATTCAAGTATGAGTGATTTGGTTTTAATCTTATAGTGTAAATCTTCAGTGTGAATGAGAATTTCGTGTTTCTAGGGTATTGTTTATTGTGTATTTAGTGTATTGTGTATTGTTTTCGATTTTGTGTTGTTTGTTATTTGTTATGCCTCTAGCAGAGGAAGGAGAACAAAAAAAAACCAGATAAAATAAACGATGTCGAACGTTGTTGGTTCGACATTAAACCAATGCAATTGGTCTTATAAGTATGTGTAGTTAGACGAGGACCTACGCCCACGTGCCCGAATACTACGTCAGGATCCTGTATAGGTCCGCCACAGCCTCACGCCCAGTATTTATATCTGTATGAATAAATATCAGAAAAGCAACTAGGCAACGGGCAAATTTCAGATGTATGTATTTTTGGCAACCCAACGTCAGGCATAATAGTGGACATTTTGGCAAGAACTATAGATGAAAGGAGCACAGGTAAAGATCGTTACATAGTTTTTGTAAGTTAGTTTTGAGAAAGAAAAGCAGAACGGATAGGTAACGTGTACCATTACATATTTGGCAGCCCAGCGTGGGGGCCATTGTAGAAGGTTTTCGGAGGTAGTCGTAGGTACCGTTACATATTTGGCGCCGCAACGCGGGTCGTGAGTAGAACGAGTACCAGGGCACTATAATAGTACGCAAGTGGGCTAGGCAATCAGGTCAAAGATCATTGTAACCATAGCATATTGTATTTCAAAATGGAGACGCGTAGTGGAAAAATGATAAGCATACGGGATACGTCGGATTCGGAGACAATTTCCGCTCGCGATGAGGACGAGGAGGGCCAACGTTTACAGGAAGTAGAAGTAGAAGGGGAGGGGAATATTACGATAAACACGCAAAGTGCAGATATGAGCCAGGAAGCTGCAGGTGAAATTGTTCCGGAGGTGCAAGAGGTACCCGAATCCACCCTTTCCATGTTGCTACGTGTAATGCAGGAAATGAGAGGTGACAGTGCGAGGTTACAGAACAATTTGCAAGAAATAAGTGATAATGTTAGGTTGGAGAATAATTTGCAGAGGCAAATAGAAGGTAAATTTGAGGAAGTTGTGGAGCAGAATAAAGGAATAAATGCCGCGCTGAACAAATTGCAGAATGAGGTGCAGGTCGCGGTGTCGAAAGTTCAAGACGAAGTAAGCGCGTTTAAAGTGGAAACAATCGCGCGTTTCGTCAGGTTAGAACAGAACGCGAAAACGGGGGAGGAAACATCAGAAACTCGTTTCGCGGTACAAGAGGTGTTCAACCAACAAATTAGTACAGGTGTGGGTGAAATCCAATCGACCGTGGGCACCTTGCAACAATCGGTGCAATTACAAGAAACGCGATTGTCAGACATAGGCAGGAAGGTGCAGGACTTCAAAGAAGTGGCGCGACAGCAAGACGCTCGTATAGGTCGTGTAGAAGAATCTATCAGTGGGATAGATAGAAATATTATAACGGCTGTTCAGGGAGAATTAAATAGTCGGAAATTGGCAGATATAGGATCGACAAAAGAAGTCGATAAAGAAATTCTGAACAAGATAGCAGACCTAGAGCAGCAGGTGTATGCAGCGCGAAGAGCGAATGGCAATGGTTACGCGATGGGGCATGCGACGTTGCCAAATTACCTGCGATTTCATGGGGAAAGCAGAGAACAACCTTACTCATTTCTGACAGCACTCGAGAACTATTTTAAAGTAAATAACATTCCGGAAGGAATGAAGTTGAGATTCGTAGAGGAAGCCCTTAGCTCTAAGGCGCAGTATTGGTGGCAGGCGCTGACACCAACACCGGAAACATATGGGGAATGGAGGGCTAAGTTTCTAGAACGATACTGGAACCAACACCATAAATTTGAACTGAAGTACCGGTTAATGTCGGAGAGGTTCCGTAAAGGGGGCTCGGAAAGCATGAGCGATTTCGTGACGAGGAAAGTGAGTGCTTTCAAGGTTTGCAGCGAGGAGTTCAACCCTGCTGAAATCATAAGGATCCATATTCGACAGATGCCGAGCAGGATCCGCGAGCTTTTGTGGAATAACATGCCCGAAACGATAGATGACCTAATCGAACGCGTCGGTCGATTTGATCGAGCATACGAAGGGGACGACCACGACACGCAGGACGGTCGAAGCCCGAACTCCGGTAATGGTTACCAGAACCGGTATAGCAACGGGAAGAGTAGGCAAAACAACATTTGCACGATGGAAGCGCGCGTAGAAACGGAGAAAGGGAAACAAGAGAAATCACAGGGCGGTCAGGCACCGCGAAAATCGAAGCCAAGAGAGAGCGACGTCGATCGAGTAAGCGAGGAGCGAGCGGTTCAGGACACCCGGAATCACAGTACGGGAAATGTAGAGGCGACGCAAGTGCGTTGGGAATGCAATGGTAGATCGGAAAACTAGAAACGTTTGGGGCGAGACGGTGGCACGAACCAAACGATGGGGAAGAAATCGTGACGGTCATGGCTACGGCCAGCATTATTGTTGAAGGGGACGAATTGCTAAGAGAGGACAAAGTGGAAGGAGTAAAGCCGAGTAAGTGCTTGATTTTAAGAGGCACGTGTTATGGAAGGGAAGTGCAGGCATTAGTGGACTCGGGAAGTAGTGTAAGCGCGGTGTCAGAAGAATTCTGTGAGAAGGTGCGAAAGAGCGGGCAAGTGTTGATAGAATTGCCGACGCGGAAGCTTCGTGTCGTAGTGGCTAACCGGAAAATGGCAAATACCACGGGAAAACAGGTCTGGTTGGAATTGGACCTAGCAGAAATGACCATAGAGGTAGCAGCGATCGTGGTCCGGGGACTAATCCGTGACGTCATCATAGGGATGGACGCACTGGAGGCTTACCGAGCCGTCGTCGACGTAGGTACGAGGAAAGTTACGCTACGATCGAGAGGTTGTACCGGGAGTGGCCCAGTGGTCGCCGAAACTGATGAGGCGGAGGTCGAGGGAGACGAAGTCCAGGCTACGATGGAAGAGGTTATCCAGAACGTGGACAAGGCCGTGAACGGTGTCATCGACCAGAAAGACTGCCCGGGGCGAGTTCGGCAACTTTTGGAGGAGCACCTAGAGATTTTTGGGGAATCGTCAGAGCCAGTGAAGGGCTATCGATTCCAGTTAGAATTGAAGGATACCGCACCGTTTTCCACAAAGCAGTATCCCATACCGTGCAAGTACAAGGCGCAGGTGCGCGCGTTAATAGGGGAAATGGAGCAGAAAGGGGTCATTAAGAGGGCAGTAACCCCGTACGTCAGTCCTCTGGTAGTTGTTATCAAGAAGAACGGTAGCATTCGAATATGCCTAGACGCAAGAAAGCTGAACGCGGTCACGATCCCACGATACGAGACGCCACCCACGATTAATGAAATGATAGTGAAGTTAGGAGGGGCGACGATTTTCAGCGCGCTCGACTTTTCGTCCGCTTATTGGCAGATCGAAGTTGAAAAGAGAAGTCAGCAGTTTATCAGTTTTAAATTTGAAGGGACGGTGTACTCCTTTACGCGATTGCCATTTGGATTAAAGAACTCGGGGGCAGCGCTGATTCGATATTTAGATGATGTAATCCCGGAAGAGTTGAAAAGCACGATGGTCATGTATGTCGACGACATAATTTTGTTCTCATCGAATTTGCAGTCGCACCTAACAAAATTAGAAGTATTATTCCGAATCTTTAGGAAATACAATTTGAAATTGAATTTGGAAAAATGCGAATTCTGCAGACGAAGAGTTCAGTTTATGGGACATGAAATTTCAAACGACGGAATGAAGATTCAGGAGAGTAAACGGGAACTGATCCGGAAATTACCGCCACCGAAGAACATAAGAGAGTTACGACGATTATTCGGTATCTGCAATTATTACGCGCGCTTTGTGAAAAACTACTCACAAAAGGTGGTACCGCTACTACATCTATTGAGAAAGGGGAATAGATGGCATTGGGACCAACAGTGTCAAGAAGCGTACCAGCAGCTATTAGAGGCCTTCGAGCGCACGTACGTGGTGCAGTACCCGGATTTTCGCAGACGCATGTATGTCCAGACGGATAGTAGTGGATATGCGTTGGGAGCAGTGTTGTTTCAGTTGGGTGATGGCGGAGAACAGCGAATCATTGCTCTGGACAGCCGATCGCTAAAAGGCAGTGAACGAAATTTTGGAGTCACGGAGCTGGAGGCGTTAGCGGTAGTGTGGGCGACCCGGAAATTTAGAACGCTGCTAATTGGGCGTCCATTTACCGTCATCACCGACCACAAGGCATTGACGTTTTTGATGAGGAGCCATACCCACAATGATAAACTGTTGCGGTGGGCGCTATGGTTACAACAGTTCCAAATTGAAATTGAGTATTGTGAGGGAAAGAAGAACTTGCTTCCCGATTATTTGTCCCGGATAAAGGTGAAGGAAAGGGGAGAATGTGAAGATGTGGTAGCAGCAATCCGAGTACGAGAGATCAACCCGCGATGGACAGTAGGGGCGGTGCTGGATATCCAACAACGCGATCCATTCGTTCGGGAGGAGAAGAAGTTAATTGCAGGACAGCCCTACGATACCAACCAGGTGAACAAGAAAGGGGATCAAAACGTCAGCAACTGGAGAATACACGACGGAATACTGCTGCGGAAAGTCAACGGCCCGGAAGGAAAATTTAGAATTTGGATTCCGGAAGAAATTCGAAGAGAATTGGCGACATCTACCCACGAGCACTATGGGCACTTTGGAGGCGGGAAAATAGTGCAGATATTAGCAGACTATTGTTACTGGCCGAACATGGGAAAGGAGGTGAGGCGAATAGCGAGGGCATGTGACGTGTGCCAGAAGACCAAACAACCGAATCGGCATTGTGAAGGAGAATGGCAAGCAATCGTGCCTCAAGGGCCTCGAGATCTCTATGCAGTAGATTTATACGGCCCGCTGCCGAAGACGAGGTTTGGCAACCAGCATTTATTCGTCATCATCGACGTGTTCACGAAGTTCGTGCAGATTATCCCCATACGAAAGCCCAATACAGCAAGTTGCGTCCGCCAAGTAAAAAAATTTATCGAAATGTGCGGAAAACCGGCCCGGATTCTAAGCGATAGAGGAACTCAGTTTACAAGCGACAGGTGGAGAGAGGAAATGGAAGCTCTAGAAATCTCCATTCACTTCACAGCTGTGCGCCATCCTCAGAGTAATCCGAGCGAGAGAGTAATGCGAGAATTGTCACGACTATTCCGGGTATACACGGCAGAAAACCATCGGGCATGGTTTGAGGCGGTGCCAATATTGAATGACATCCTCAACGCGGTACCGCACTCCAGTACCAACGTGACGCCGTGGGAAGCGCACTTCGGAAGAAGGAAGATGAGACCATTTGACCGTATTCAGATCCCACCAGAAATCGGCGGTGTACAAGAAGTGGCAGCAGGTCAACAGATAGTGTACGAGCAGTTACGGAAGTCGGCAACGAGTAGGAAGAAGGCCCAGAAGC
Organism: Teleogryllus occipitalis; assembly: GCA_011170035.1. Taxonomy (NCBI): domain Eukaryota; kingdom Metazoa; phylum Arthropoda; class Insecta; order Orthoptera; family Gryllidae; genus Teleogryllus; species Teleogryllus occipitalis. The sequence continues at coordinate 6,225 of BLKR01003866.1, forward strand.
AATGCCAACGGAGGACGTTTAAAGCAGGAGACAAAGTATTAGTCCGAGCGCCTCATTCGTCCTCGTCGGAACAGAAATTGTTTCGAAAATTCTTTCCGCTCTATGACGGCCCGTACACTATTAAAAAGGTATTAAATAATAACAATGTGGTGTTAGTAGACAGGAATGTAGATAAAGGAACTCAGAATATTTATAATGTGAAGTTATACAAAGAACTAGGATGATAATTGGTAATAGCGAGGTAGCCTGTACAAGAAGTTGAGAGGAGAATAGTTCCAATGTAGAGGGTACAAAGATTTGAGATGAAAATGAGATGACAGTAATAAGTGACGAAGATGACAAAGGTTAAATGTTAAAGAATAGCTTTGAGGAACAAAGATTAGATGTTAAAAAAGGTAGTTTTTAAGGAATAGGTTAAGATTAGTTGTAAAGAGTATTTTATAAACAAGAAAGGAAGATTATTTAGATTAAGGCACAGGTGGAAAAGGGGTGAAAAGTGTAACGTGTGATAGTGCGACAATAGACGACGGTAGAGCGTGTCGATGTAGTACAGTGCAGATGCAAACACTAGCCGGTGCGTCCGTCGCAAATCTCCAGGGAAGCGGTAGTGTTGTGTACTTCAAGCATGCATTGTTCGCTCAAGGTAAAGTTCACCAACACAGTCAGCGAGTAGCCGTTGAACTGCAACAGGTACTGAGTGAAGTAGGAGGCGTGTGGGAATAAACAAGAGTAACAATGTGTAGTGATAGATGTAGACTCATCATGACGGTGTCATATCTGAGCGACATCTTAGGCGGGGGGAGATGTAACAATCCAGGATCCCCAGGAATGAAGACAGGGCAAAGAATAAAGATAAACATGTAATAAGTGGTATTAACATCAAAGGCGGGGACAAATGAAAGCGGTGTCGCGTAGCGATAATTTTTTGGAAGTCTAAGAAGACGCGATAAAATCATAATGGGGACCATATAGTTCAGTAGCGTTTGTCGAGTGAAACATTTTGGAAGTTATTTGAAAGAAATCGGTTCACGCGTTCCAAAGATATAAACAATTTAGTGAAGTACATTTTAAGCACACAACTAGACACGATAGCCATTGTTGTAGCTTAAGATCTAATGTAAAAAGTTGTTTTTTTTCAAAAATTAAGTAAACGCGTGAAGCGATTCAAACGAAACTTTTGGCATTAATAGAAGAAATTATGGGGAAAATTATGGCACTACTCACAACGCGGAGAAATTTCGGGGGGCTACGGCATAAAAGAAAATGTAAATTGTATAAGTGGGAAATTCCAAATGAGTCGTATGACGTCAGAGCGGTGGAAGGGGATCGACCGTCTTCAGATTAAAAGAACTTTGGAAATTTTAGATGGTAGAAAACCAAATAGAAAACGGTAATAGCATTCAATTTGAAAATGCATGAGAATAATAAAGAGAGCCGACCCAGAAAGAAGAAGATTAACTTAAAAATATATAATATTATATAGAAGACCCGGAAGTGATCGTGAAATGTTCGAGAAAAAAAAAGAGGAAGTCTCGGGACAACAATGAGAAGAAGAACGCGGGGAGAATAGCTTGAGGGAGGACGTATGTTGAAACGCTCCGCGGAAATTAAAAATTTTGTTAGAAAGTTGTGCTAATCACGCGAGCAAAGTTAATTTTATAACGTTTAGTTGTAGCGGAGAAAGTTTAGAAGGTGAAACGCGGAAAATTATTGCAAAATTTCCAAAGAGAACGTTGTTCGTGAATATAAACAGTCGCATCATCAGCCGTGTGATTAAACTCGTTTCGTAAGTAATAAACAGTTATAACGAAGAGACATTAATTATTTAAAAATGAATTTTTCCGAATTACGTGTGTGAAAAATGGAAGGATGCTGCGAATGGACAAACGAAAGGACGCTGCGTATATTTGGCGAGGGTGATGCATGAGAACGGCGCGGTGCAGGTCGCTGAACTCAACGAAAGGAAAGTGCACTAACTTTATTTAAATTGGTAATGCGCATTGATAAGAAGAAAGAATACTCATAGCTTCTAATGTACAAGACCAAGTTTTGTCAAATAGAAATAGATTTTAGTGAAAACAAAAAAATAGAATGCGCATTCAAGTATGAATGATTTGGTTTTAATCTTATAGTGTAAATCTTCAGTGTGAATGAGAATTTCGTGTTTCTAGGGTATTGTTTATTGTGTATTTAGTGTATTGTGTATTGTTTTCGATTTTGTGTTGTTTGTTATTTGTTATGCCTCTAGCAGAGGAAGGAGAACAAAAGAAAACCCAGATAAAATAAACGATGTCGAACGTTGTTGGTTCGACATTAAACCAATGCAATTGGTCTTATAAGTATGTGTAGTTAGATGAGGACCTACGCCCACGTGCCCGAATACTACGTCAGGATCCTGTATAGGTCCGCCACAGCCCCACGCCCAGTATTTATATCTGTATGAATAAATATCAGAAAAGCAGCTAGGCAACGGGCAAATTTCAGATGTATGTATTTTTGGCAACCCAACGTCAGGCATAATAGTGGACATTTTGGTAAGAACTATAGATGAAAGGAGCACAGGTAAAGATCGTTACATATTTTTTGTAAGTTAGTTTTGAGAAAGAAAAGCAGAACGGATAGGTAACGTGTACCATTACATATTTGGCAGCCCAGCGTGGGGGCCATTGTGGAAGGTTTTCGGAGGTAGTCGTAGGTACCGTTATTTGGCAGCCCAGTGGGGGCCATCGTAGAAGATTTTCGGAGGTAGTCGTAGGTACGCTACAATAACGAGAAGTTATTTCCCAAAGGATGAAGATTTGCAATGCAACTTCTATAGAACGGGTCAGATTGTGACTTTAATGATCCACAGTGCATTATGTTGTAATCCAAGGTAAAAGATGGATTGCACAATTTTGCATTACTTTTTAAAAAGTTTTAAAATATTTACGAACTAAGAACATATAGTATGTGACGAATAGTAAGGAAAATAAAGGTAGAACATAATGTTGTAAATTTAAAATAAAATATAATGATAAATAACTACTTTCCTTTAGGAATTTCAAAAAAAGATGAAAAGTGCAACAGCCTTCCTTGTTAAAAAATGAAAAAATAGAAAATACTTTTTTCAATGGTGAAACTAATTCATAGCTTTAACGCTGTCTTGACGCAAATGATAGTATCTTAGAAGTAAATATTAAACATAGTATTAATATTAATAATAGGAAATATTCGTATTAAAAATATGAAAAAAATACTATGTTGTACTTGTACTTTTAATGGAAGGGTCTATTTCGTTAATAATTTTTTCTGAGCAGTTACAAAAGTGCGTGAACTAAACCGTAAAATAGGTTAAGGTTGAAGAGGCGATACGAAATTAAAAATGTTACCTGCACCAAGCACGATGAAGGACTATTGATAATAGGCGCATTGTCGTTCACATTCACCAGTTCCACAGAGACAGTACCAATAGCATTAGTTGCAGAAGGTTCGCTCAATCTGATGACTAATCGTTCTTCGCCTGCTTCGTAGTCTCCGGGTTCAGTGGCTTGCAAGAAAATCGGATTTAAAGAGGAGTCATCCCTTTCAATTTTTATGCCCAAGGCTCCTCCTCCGGAAATTATTTTTGGTACTTCCTCACCTATAACACATAATAACAAACAGTGCTTCATTTTCAAAATTTTAGGCAGTAAATTTTTTAGGCAAATTAAATTAAAATTTTAGGCAAATTTTAGCAAGTAAATCGGATTTAAGGGGGTCAAATGGCTGTCATGGGTCTGGCGGGGATTACCGATGTCCATAGGTAATCACTACTAAATACCAGTAATACCCCCCTGTAATGGGGATACCCGATTTGGGTGAAAAGTCAGCAAGTCCTGTTCTCTCCTCCTCGTGGCCCCTGGGTGCTCTCTGAGGTGAGAGCTTAGAGAGTAGCTAATGAGAGCAGGGCGAGGGCGAGTCTCCGGCGCCTGAAAACGGGAGCATTGGACTAAGGGAAGGAAAATCCCGACAGAAAAACCAAGGGTGGGGGGGACTCTCCAGGTGTAGTTAACCAACCTCCCTAGGGGAGGGAAACCCCGAAATCAAACCCGGTCCACCAGAGAGGGGGTTAAGCATAGGGTTGGCGGCCCTATCTTGTAAAAAGAACCTTGTCACGAATCCTAACGAGATGCCTCGGAATACGGTACCTAACTCATGGAGACGACTCGGCAAAGAAACACGGCTTAAGAATAAAATAAAAATGGGAACTTGGAACATTAGAACTATGCTCCAACCAGGGAAAATGATGGAGATTGCAGAAGAAGCTAAGAAATTTCAGTTTGATATTATTGTCCTTCAGGAATTAAGATGGGAAGGCCATGGTAGTATTGATAAAAAGGATTTTACACTGTACTATTCGGGACCTGAGAAACGAACTGGACTATATGGAACTGGATTTATAGTCAATAAAAGGTTGAAGAAAAGCATCCAGTCCTTTATACCATTAGGGGAGAGACTATGTAAAATCATATTAAAGGGAAGGTTTCGAAACATCACCATATTTTCTGCACTTGCTCCAACAGAAGAAAGACCTGATAATGAGAAATTCGCCTTTTATGACAAATTGGAGAAACAATGTAACAAAGTACCAAAATACCATATGAAGCTAGTATTAGGCGACTTTAACGCAAAAATAGGTAAGGAGGAAAGTATATCCATGGTGGCAGGAAAATATTCTCTCCATACAGAAACTAGTGAAAATGGACAAATGTTGACTAACTTAGCATTAGCAACAAACCTATTGATTATGAGTACATTCTTTGAGCATAAAAACATACATAAGCACACATGGAAAATACCCGGGTCTTCATCTTTTAATCAAATAGATCATGTTTTAATAAACAGACCACACTTTACATCAGTAGTAGATGTTAGATCAAAACGGGGACCGGACTGTGATTCAGATCACTACTTCGTCCAAGTACTACTGAGGGAAAAATTATCTGTCGCCAGAAGTGGGCAAGGGAGTAAGAGAAAGAAGTGGAATACTGAATTGCTTCAGAAGAAGGAATATATGGAAAATTATAAGAAAATAATGGAAAATAAACTAAAGACAGTTACAGAAAATGAAGAGGAGAATGAATTAGTTGGAAATCAGTGGAAATGCATTAAAGAGGTCATAATAGAAGACCATTGGACCATAGACCATTGGAAGAGCACAGAGGAAACGAAGTAAGGAATGGTTTGATGAAGAATGTAAAAATGCATTAAACAAGAGAAATAGAGATAGAAAATTTTTGATGCAAAGAGACACTAGATTAGCAAAGGAAAAATATCACCAGAGTAGAAAGGAGGCCAGCAAAATAATTCGAAGAAAGAAAAGAGAGTTTTTGAAATGTAAAGTAGAAGAAATAGAAAAGCTAAACGACACAAATGAGAATAGGAAATTTTATCAGGTGGTGAAAAATATGACCAAGGGCTATCAGGCAAGGAATAATCTTTGTCGGGACAAGCATGGAAAACTTATTGAAGACCAACGATGAGTGTTGGAAAGATGGGCTGAATATTATAATGAGCTCTTAAACAACAATGATGAAGACTGTCATGAAGGAGAACTACAGAAATATCAAAGTAGAGAAACTGAAGGTGAGATAGAAACTCCTACAATAGAAGAGATACGGGGAGTTGTGAAGATGTTAAAAAATGGCAAGGCACCTGGAGAAGATGAAATACCTGGTGAATTAATAAAAGCTGGTGGAGAGGAATTATTGAAGGCATTACATAAAATAATATGTAAAATATGAGAAAGGTATGAAATACCGAGAGAATGGAAAAATGGGCTTATATGTCCAATATATAAGAAAGGAGACAAACTCGATTGTAAAAACTATAGAGGAATTACACTCTTGAACACTGTATATAAGATATTTTCCAGTATAGTTCAGAGGCGATTGAACAACTTCGCTGAAAATATAATTGATGAGTATCAATGTGGATTCCGGAAAGGTAGAGGAACTACAGACCAGATATTTACTATTAGACAAATAATGGAAAAATGTTATGAGTATAACATTGATTTACATCTACTCTTCATTGACTATCAACAAGCATTTGACAGTATTAACTGGAACCAGTTGTTCAGAGTGCTAAAGGAAGATGGAATGCCAAGCAAATTGATAAGATTGATCCAAACTTGTTTGTCTGAATCTCAATGTAAAGTATACATTGCAGGGAAGATTAGCGACCCATTTAAAATAACATCGGGTGTTAAGCAAGGTGATTCGCTATCAGCTACACTATTCAACATCGCTCTCCATAGTGCTGTGAAAACATTAAATATTAGGGGCAACATCCTCTATAAGTCTAAACAATGCCTAGCATATGCTGATGATATAGCACTAATAGCAAGAAGTAAAGAGGCACTAGAAGAAATGTTTACAACATTGGAAATAAATAGCAAAACCATAGGCCTTAAAATTAATGAAAAAAGACCAAATACTTGAAAATGTCAGCAGCAGAAATTAGAAGAAAAATACAAACAATGGAGATAAATGATTACAACTTTGAAGGAGTCAGTGATTTCACATATCTTGGAGTTAATATTAACAACACAAACAATGTATCTGAAGAAATCAACAAAAGGGTGATGAAAGGTAATAAGGCCTATTATGCAAATATACCACTCCTAAAATCTGCTCTCTTGACTAGGAAAACAAAAGTCAAGTTGTATAAAACTTTAATCCGACCAATAGTAACTTACGGAGCAGAAACATGGGTCCTGAGCAATAATGACATCGAGACAGTACGTAGATTTGAAAGGAAAATTGTAAGGAGAATATATGGAGCTGTAAAAGATAGAGAAAGATGGAGGATAAGATCTAATGAAGAAATAAACAATATACTTGAAGATCAAGATATAATTAGATTCATAAAATCTCGCAGAATTTCGTGGTTGGGACACGTGCAGAGAATGGGAGTGGAAAGAATGCCTAAACATATACATAAAAATAACATTCTGGGCGTACGAAAACGTGGCAGGCCCAGAAAAAGTTGGATCCAGGATGTTGTGGATGACCTGAAAACAATGAAAGTCACTGGATGGTGGGAGAAGGCCGAAAGAAGAGAGGAATGGAGGCAGATCGTGAAGGCAGCCTTGGCCCACATCGGGCTGTAGTGCTTTGGAAGAAGAAGAAGAAATCGGATTTAAAGGTGACCCATCGTTTACAATTTTTATGCCCAACTCTGCACCTCCTTGCGCTATTATTTTTGGTATATCCTCACCTGTAACAAATAGTAACAAACAGCACTTGATTTACAAAAAACTTTCTATTAGTTAACTAAATATGCTCATTAATTCCATGAAAAATCGTTGATTATCACTATGTTTATAGCACGCGTGCTATTAAAATTCCACTGTGCAATTAAAACAATACACCTACTAATCAGAATTCAGAAGAGAGCCAAATCGTCGAATTAAGTTACTATAACACAGACGTAGCCAAGGTATTTGCAGTTGGCCATGAACCATGAACAAAACTACATCACAGTTTACGTACCTACAACTACATATAAATAACGAATGAATAAAACTAAATTGGGGAAGTAAATGTTTAGCTAGCTGACTCATGAACAAGACAAAATATTTAACGTGAATAAATTAAATGTTTTACTTGCAAAACATTTGGTATTAGATTTACGATTGTAAAAAATGTAAACGTCAGTTGTGTTTATCAGTTTTAAAAAGTATGCTACAGTAAAACCTGTGTCAAATGTGACTAGTTGTTTTCCCCAATATTTACATATGTTACATTCCCTCTCATACATGTCTTTACTTTTCATGGGAAGTAATGTTTTCACAACTTTGCCAGCTTCTAATATTTTATCCGCAACATGTTCAGTATCTTCCATTTGCAAATATTTCATGAAAACAATAAATATGCAAAGCCCACTAAAATAGATTCTTTTTTCAGAAACAATACTACGTCATGAAATGCATGCTTCGGTGGAAAAGATGTGCTTAAATTACTTCAAATTTGAATTATTCTTAAATGGAAAAAATATTGAACGTAGCATGTGTATAAAGAGGTATACCTGTACTCATGCTACATAAGAAAAATCGCTCCTATCGTCGCTCGTTTTCTTGAACTTACCATTCATGCAATTATACCCCTCATTTTATACACTCATTTCCTTAATTACTATTAGGACCCTGAATGCGTCTCAAATTAATTATATATATATATATATATATATATATATATATATATATATATATATATATATATATATATAGTAGCAGTGATGGCACTGCCTCTAAATGAATATATGAATAATAATAATAATAATAATAATAATAATAATAATAATAATAATAACAATAATAATAAATTAAATAAATAATAATAACAAAAGAAAATTTTAAAAAATTGGGTTCATAATGATATTTTAACGTTTTAATTGATAATTTGATTACATTAGAAATGATACAGTTAAGTAGAAAAGTATTTAATTTGTAATTTACTTAAGTTTGTCGTACTAAAAATCGAAGTAGACTTGTGTTTGTCCTCTGCTTTTGGTTGTTTTTTTCTATTTTGTTCACGAGGTACCGGAACGCCATTCTGCTAACAAATATTATATACTAGGTGGAAATATTTTCAATCAAATGCAACATGCCTCCCGCACTAAACTTTTCAACGATTACTTTTGTGTTGACGGTATTAACAACAGGGATTTGAATGAGACGCATTGAATAAAGAAGAATAGATAATTAAAAATTTGAAGCATTTTTATGTTGCAGTGAACATATTAGTAAAGAAAAATCTCCCAAATCCAATCCTTGCAATTGATAAGTCAATCAAAAGACAGCTCAATAAATGCCTCAGAATAAGATCACTGTACTTAGAACACTTTTACCTTTTCATTATTTCACTAGTTTGCGAAGTAGACAAAAATATCAATCAGAAACGTTATAAGTGGCTGGGACTGTCCCACGTTTTGGATTTTCATTTGCGTTCCGCGCTGGCCGGAAACAGTATCTAAGTACTGTGTAATGAATCCAAACAAAGCACAATTTCCTAACGGTTTACAGTGGGGGGAGTTAGATGTAAAAACTCCATTTTAATAATTACATGTGTGCGAATAAAACCGCACAAAGTACATTTCCCGTTCCTTACTATGCTAAAAGCAGAGGTGTCATAGAGAAATCGAGCACATTGAGAGATTGTCGTATGCCCAGACAAGAAATCATTCACTAAGGCTCCATACAAATGTAGCCCTTGGTATCTCTTTAAAATCCCGTGAAATTGCATGGAACTTTAACCATATTTGATTATGAAGACAATGGAATAATACCATCAGGTTTGTATGACAAACGCGTTAGTTCTATGTTGCCCTCTGTTCCTTCCCATAAAGATAATATTGCAATAGTTTCGTATGGGGATGGTTTCCATGTAACATTCGCATTAGGATTCTCTGCTTCCAGGAAAAAAGGTAAGGGCCATTCTGGAGCAGCAGCAGCACAATTGGCCCACAAGAACAGGAGCGCTCCTGAAACAAATTAAACAAGCATTTTAATTTCATTGTCAGTTTAATATTATTTAAAACCAAAGATCGACTTCAAATCAAATTATGGCATTTTTATTGTTGCTTCGGACCCCTATGTCAAGTAATTAATTACAGTATTAATCTGCGATAGGCTAGTAAGTATTATTGCATTTTTATTCTAATATTAATTAATTTCCATGTATCATTACACACTAGAAAAATAATAATAGACATATTCGAAAATTTGTTTTTTCTTTTCAGGGTAGAGATTCATTATGAAATGGAATTATTTTATATAGGCCAATATATGAAAACAAATTTATTTTACACAAATAATAAAATTTAAAAAAGAGTTGCTAAAATTTCTTATACTTTCTCATACTAATTAGTTCATAGCACACAAAATGGTATATACTTCGTTTTGATGCGGTTGCGTAAAATAATAATTTAATATACTTAATACTAATATTAAAATATATTAATAATAAAAAATAGTAGTGCTACAAAATGGAACAGACTATTTTTCCATTCATTTGAGACGTTGACAGATTGCAGACCCATCTCGCTTAAAGATTTGGGCCAGAGATTATGAATGGAAGAATTGATGTGATACACAAGAGATTGGGAATGTTCTAGCCACAAACACAACTGAATATATTCTTGACCTTCACGAGTGAGGACAAGAATATGTAACACCAACAACGTTGATGTTCACGTACTTGAGTTCACCTATATATAGCCCCTGAACTACGAGATCGCATCACTTGTCAACATTTTTGGAATTCTTACGTGTACATAATTTGATAAAAAATAATATAACTGAAACTGACATTTTTAATGGATTTGCGGCCTGTAATGTGCTTTGCAATATTGATTGTATGTACATCAATGACATTCTTTTCTATTACAATAATGTAAATACTTTACTTTCATTTTAATTTTTTATTGTCTCCAATTTGTGTTCACCAATATAGCAATGCTCGCCTGATAATATAATATAGGTCCAATTTTCACAAAAACGTCTTAAATTCTGATAACTGAAAAAGTTAACAAGTTTTATGCGTCAGTAGCATTATTCGATTTCGGGAAGCTAGATGGTCTAGTAGGTAGTAGTCTTTTGCTTGTGGAACCTATGTGGCTGAGTTCGAAACCCATCCCAAGCAAATTGTTCTGCTAATTGGAAACAATTTTGCGGGTTAAACTAGTATTATTCATTTGTTATTTTGTGATTTCGAGCGCGTAAGCTGATATGGCAATTATAAAATTTTAAAAAGAGTCGCTAAAATTTCTTATACTTTATCATACTAATTAGTTCATAGCACAGGTGAGATTACCAACTGAGAGGTGAAATGTTACACTGACTGAGAGGTATTGGAACGTTACCATCATATTGAATTTTTAAAAACTCATCTACTTCAAACTCGTTTCTAGCAGATTTCACAGACCAATCCACTTTCAAAGGAGTTACTGTAAAGTGGAAAATTTTGATACAAAAAATAGTTTTATGTATCCAAGACGAAAATTAACAATTTTGAAAGAAGTGTTTACCAACTGAGGTGGAGCGCAGCGGAGCCAAGTTGCTAAATTGCTGAGGCCAATTTCATTTATTTTCGGTCAAAGTTGTATAGAATTATTTTCCGTATATTCATCTCCAATTTTAAATTTAAGTTTTTAGAGAGACCTTAAAACCATCCGTTTTCGTTGCATAAATACAAATGTTCTTCTGCAAACAGTTTTGTTTATATTGACTAGAATTTCGTAATCATGGAAATCGTCCGCCAAAATAGTCTCGACCTTGGCCAGAAGAAGTGAACTTTGCAGCTAATAAATGTTCCACAAAGTAGGCGTTAGAGGATACAATTTCAAAAAATAGCTTTCATTCACATATCTTTGTTAATTAAAACAGTAAAAAATTCAAATCTCTAATATCACTTGAATTGCTGCTTGATACAGCAAAGCAATTAGCTTATCTCTGACAAGTCTAAGACAGAGATTCTTGAAAAACAGTAGCGAATACTTTTCCAAGTTATTGATACAATTAGAAATGACAAAAGAATACAAGCATTCGCCAAAATGTAGTTTACACCTTGAATTTCTAGCGCAACTGTCAATAGCACACATCTCAACTACTCCCACTTACTTCCTCTTCACTACTACGTTTTTATTATTCATTAGCGTTCTATCTTATCTTCCTTATGAATCATCTTCACATCAGCTTCGCCTATTCGAAGATTACGTATGAATCCCTGCCCTCCCTCCCCCATATAGATGATATCCCATTTGCATCCTCTTTCTGACATTCAATTCCTTAAAATATATTTTTAGTTAGTAACTCGGAATGTGATGAAGTTAAAACAACAATAGGCACGGCTAAATCACGATTTAACAGTAAATACTCACTAGGAACTGTGGGCACATTGTGTCACGTCAATGCTCGCAGCGGGTGTTAAAAAACGTTTATTCCTAAAATCCATATGGCAAATTTCATCTATAATAACTAAATATAATATAACTAGAAAAAATATAGGAAGGTTTATGAAACAACAAATCTCTATCGTTCAGTTTTCTATCCAAGAAACAATATATTAATTGATCTGGGTCTCATGGTCGTTGAAATCCCAGATTTTTCAAAAATCGCATAAGTGTAATTTTTGGGGGGTCTGCCTACAACATTGAAGAGAGAGATATTTTTCTTTAGTGAATTTGCTCCTTAAAGACATCTCGAAATAAGTTCATCTGCAATTTTCGAAAATATGCATAATACTACCAGTTTTCGCATAATTTTGCGCGAAATACAAGCATTTTTTAAATGTTTTAAAACTACTTTTATCTCTAAACAGATACCAATTTTTTCTTTATATTTTTTCCTCGTATGTAAAGAGGGACAATAAAAAATTAGGTGCTACATCCATTTTCGGCATCATCTGTATTTTTGAAAATTGCAAAAAGTTAATATTTCAAAGCTATAAAATTTGAAGATAGAGATTTTTTCTTTACACAAAGTCTGTTCCAAAAAATCAGTTCTTTAAAAACTGCCTTATACAGTGTTTAGAGTTATTTTCGAGCAATTTGGGCTTGAAATTAATCCAATTTATAAAAAACATTTTTTCCAAAAACCGCTCCAAAATTTGTAAATGAAAAAAAGGATGGCGCAAATCTCATTTTAGTAGAACTTTCGGAATTTTCGAAAATTGCAAATTTAGAAATAATGCGAGAAAATTTGGGCTGTTGTGGGTCCTGCAGTTTAAATCTTCATTTCTGTCCCTGTAACACCATTCTTCTCACAAAGTATGAACAAACTACTAAGACAAAAGTATAGAGATCATTTCTGTTGTCATCAGCCTTCTTACTCCATTAAACTGTTTACTGATGGCCATGCAAGTTCTTCTATCCGCAGCGCAGATGACATGAATAGCCACGATATTCCTTCCTTTGTATATCTAATTCCTCCATCCTTTGTACATCTAATACAAAATGTACTGCTTACCTCATCACCTTCGTTTTTCCTATTTGCTCTTTCCAGTCAAATCCCTCGTCTATTTAGTGTATCAATTTCATTATAGATTGTAACTCTTGGCCTTATGCGAATTTGACCTCCTGTGGTTTTCACCGTTATCCAACAATATTCATCCCATTTACATTTTCTAATGCCTTTTATAATATATTTACAACCTGCCATTTTGTAGGAGTTAAGGTAACATACAACCTCCTTGAGCAACCCACTTTCAATGTTCATTTCATCTGCCTCATCCTCCTGATCTCTTACTATCATTGTTCTTAATATAGTTCTTTATCAACCGTCTACTCCTGCAGATGATTCCTAATTTCTTCAATACTCAATACAACATTTATCCTAAGAAGCTTCACGGAATTCCTTCGAATGCTTTTTACCGGGAGATCCTAGGTTCGAGTCCTGACGGCGGCAGGATTTTCGACACTAGCTTTTCAGCTAGGTCGAATTCAGTCGCTGTCTGGAGGAGAATTCTAGCGGCCGGCTTCTCTGATCGGTAGTTTTCAGTGGTTTCTCCAATCAACACCAGGCGAATGCCGGAGCAGTACCCTACCAAACGGGCCACGGACCGCGCGCGATCTGTCCTTCCTCTTCCTTGTCCTATCATCTCCCCTTACACTCACACACTTACACTAACATGCACTACACTACCACACATTAGAACAAGAATACAAAGAACGGACGTAGGGAAATTCTCCTTCGTAAACAGAACTATAGTAGATTGGAACGATTTGCCTGCGACAGTTTTTGAGCCCTTTCCTTGCTCAGCGCGAGGGTTTAGAAAAAAATATAGGAAATTAGTCAGTAGGGTGAAAACGTATAGTGAAGTGAAGTGAAGTGAAGTGAAGTGAAGTGAAGTGAAGTGAAGTGAAGTGCGATTATGCGTAGTCTACAGAAAAAGTATTGAACAATTAATATTTAGATAAAGTTATATGCAGTGCAGTGAAGTGAAGTGAAGTGATTTCATTTCTTCTGAATATGACTGAATAAGTTCTGATTGGTGTGTAGGTGAGGGTTCCTTCGTCTCTCTATGTATATACGCGTATATGTTTGTATGTATGTATATTTGTATAATATGTAAGTTTATTCATTTATATGGTAGTGTGTATGCATTTTAATGTTTAGTATAGGAATGTAAATGCCATCTGCATATATAGGAAATGACAGTCAATTTGTTTGTTTATATTTATTTTTTATATATTATTTTATTTGTAATTGTAATTTTGCATTCTGCCACCGGGCATCATTTGCCCAATTGTAGAATAAATTTCTATCTATCTATCTATATTTCGGGAGACCGGTCGGGAGCTTAGAGCATGTCCCGGCTGTGGCGGTGCCCTCCTGGTGGGAGAGTCCTGGTTAGGCGGAAACCCCACTAGCTGACGGTAGGTCGGCGCCGGATCTCGCCATCCAGGGGCGAGATATCACCACCATCTCCCGAGAAAAGAACATGCACTACACTAACGGGACTAATGACCAAAGCAGTTGACGCGCCCGGAAACACGAAAAATCAATCAATCAATCATTCAATTTTGTAGTAGAAAGACGCCGGAAAAAATTCAAACTTTTGCAGTTTTCGAAAATTCAGAGTTAACCGTGAAATTCTGACCTATGCCACCTTTATAAGTGTATTTTGCTCCATTCATACAAGAAATTTAAAGAAACAAATTTGGAGCCGTTTTTGAGAAAATTTTGAAAATGTCAGGGGACTTCATGTAAAGTACCCCAAATTTTAAAGAATGTTTTTAAAAATTTCAGAGCTTCAACTAGAGCCAGATTGACATAGGATTCTTCAATTTGGAATATACCGTACGGGTGGTTTAGACGCAAGTAGTGTTCACAGACGGACGGAGGGACGTTTTTGCTTCCAATTGGGTTTTCAAGGACCCACAAAACAGGGATTCTGGCTACACCATGTGTTAGAGGATTTTTTCTCTTAATTTAGCAAGTGGTTTCATGTACTTTTTCGCCACCAGAGCCCGGCAACGAATTTTTTTCGCCGAAAATCGGCCGTTTTGTCGCGCAGCATTACTTCACTTTCTCTATATTACGTATATTACTCCGTATATACGTACGTATACGAGAAAGTAAAAATGCTATTATTATTGTTGTAGGAAAACGCCCAAAATGGAAACATCTGTAATTTTCGAAAATTTTCCCTTGTGGTGAACAACGACCCTTGGTCTTATTTATAATGTTTTTCGCTCTATTCTGTCAAGAAAATTAAAGAAAACTAGTCGTCCTAAATAGCATACACTTTCTCTCATTAATTTAACGACTCAACAATATTGTACTATTACATGAACCTGCATAATCGTTTCCAACCAACAATGTTTTTCCAAACCGAGAATCGAACTCAGATCCATCGAGTTAACTAGCCGTGCGCTTTAGGCTACACCTCACAGTGAAAAATTCTGGAGAGGGTTTTGAGAAAATGTTTTTATATTTTCGCCCAGTGCTTACGCAGTTTAGGAAAAGTATTGTAGTGCTGGGTGGGAGTGGGGGATGACGAATTTTCGACAGAAAAACTCCTTTTGCTGGGCCCTGGTAAAGGGAAAGTAAATAAATCTTATTTCTGTATGTCGTAAATTATATCATCTAACACGTTTGTAGTCAGAATCCACGTTTGGTCGGCCCTTGATACCGAAAATCCATTGACAAAAAAACGTCTGTCCATCGACAGTCTGTGAACAACGCCATCGGGAAAACCATAAGCCGGATTTTTATCAACATTGATATTTCCCGATTTATCGCGGTCCCTTCTGTGTTTGATTTTTTGGGGTGTTTTAAATGAAACCTAAGATAAAACAAAAGATGCATAAATAAATGATGTACGTCGCATTTTGAAAATGTAAAAAGTTCTAAATTTGTTTGACCTATTCCTACAATTACAATTATGAAGGTATAAAATGTTTCCTTAACGAATGCTATTTATCAAAAATTGATCTTTTACAAGATGTTCAATTTTTCCAAATTATGAGTATTTTTATGAAATATACGCAATTCTTAAATTTCAAGCAATTATTTTCTCAAAAGCCTCCGAATTTTTTCTTTAAAATTTTCTCAGCATTTTTCCCAGCAAAGAATGATAAAGAAAGTGAAACTGATCCCATTGTTAGAGAACTCAGTATTTTCGAAAACTGCGAAAAAAACTAAATTATAAATTCGTATGTTCCGCTCTATGTTTGACGCGCTGTTATTTTGCGAAATTGTAACAAGGCGGTTTAAAATTTTTCGAATTCCTCTCAGTGTGGCCGCTCATGATCAATAGTCTGACGATATGAAATAGATTTAAGGAAAGTTTAATAGATTTAATTTAGAATAAGAATTTAACTTTTATTTTAAGAAGTTTTGATCGATGATTATGGTATTCAAAAATTAGAACCACATTTTCATGTAATCAAAGCAAGCGAGTATGAAATTATTCTTGCTTTATTGAAAAAATGCTGAAAATACTGTAGTAAAAGTAAGAAATCACTACTGCTTTTCACTATCAAAATAAATGCCGATATGCACCACAGGTACTTCACTTGAACTGGACTTTTAAATCAAATAATAGTTGAGGTGTCAGTAGGCATAAATTGCAATATTTCAATATTACGTAACTGTTCCCAATAATGAGAGAAATTATATGCAGTTCTAGTAGCTCTAGTTTATAAATTGCATTAATTTCAATCTACTCATTTTTTCAAACAAGCAGAAACTACTCGTTTTTTAAAAAAATTGTACATGACCTTTATTAAAGATAATATGCTATGGATAGATGACTGTTTTTGACACTTTGAAAGAAACCATCGGCACAAAACCCCTGTGTGCAATTGCTGTGAATGGAATTACTACAATCAACAGATTTAAGACGACTAACGTACTAAGTTTGCAGATTATGGCATTCAAAATAGATTACTCCAACACACATTAAAATAAAATCTAACTCGGATGTGTTTTAGGCTCTTAAAACCAAGTTTTCTTATCCTCAGTGTGGATAGATGTGGCACACAAATTTAGTGTTGACAGATGAAAGCTGTGGGGACACGAGATTTGTCAGTTACAGAGTTCTAAGATATCATTTCTCTAAAAATAGGTTTCACTCTCAATCGCATCCACATTGATATACATTACCTGCAAGAACCGCGCTGCCTGAACGCACTGCGATAGACGGACACATTGCTCCAGCTGGGAAGAAACGTCAGCGACTTTGACGACTTACTTCGGTCTGTCCGTGGCAGTCCCGATAACGCGTACTGGCTTTTATAGTACTGCACATACTGCAATGCGAGCTCATATCTTGATGGAGATATGAAAATGCTGATCAGGCATGGTGTGTTATCCGCATGTAAAGCCGTTTTCTCAACATCGGTTTCCTCTCAAGACAATAATACCTAAGTGAGTGACATTTTCCTTGTCCCTTTAAGCAGTCAAACACATGTGCTTGCAAGCGGTTTTAACTCAAAAAGCAGCTCTCAGAAGTTTTCTTTGGAAGGCGTCTCTTAATATATCTTAATTATTTATTTTAAAAGAAATTAACATTTTACCTGATGCGTTAGCGTATGTAGTTGTGATTGCGCAACAACGTTGCGAATCGAGAGAGGCTAGATTTTTGTCTTGGTCGCCATTTTCCGACACCAAGGACAAGGCAGTGTAGTGGCGTCGTTCGACTCAGCGACAGACATGCTTCAGCATGTCTGTCGCTGAGTCGAACGACGCCACTACACTGCCAGAGTGAGAATTCAGGTATTTTCGAGCCTTGGCGAATCAACTCCAGATGTCGCGGAATCGGAAAACGATGGCGAAGAACGACAGCGACGGCAAAAACTTGAGAGAACGAGGGCAATCCTGCTCCGTAAATTGAATGTGGAGGGTCTAATTTCGTGTCAATGGACTTTTTTTCATTTCGTGCGTTTGTTCGAAGTTTGTTTCAATGAAGAGATGGATTCAAGAACAGAGTACTCTACACAAAGAAAGAAATAATTATTCCGGCTGAGTTCAATTAGAATCCAGTATTGCTGCTCTCTCTGCAATGACTCTAACCGGTATGTCCTAGGATTTGCGTCCTGGAGGAGACGAATTTTCGACACTATTTAACAAAATTTCTCCTCCAGAAAGCCATTTAATTCGAACTAATTATTTAACTACGAATTCAGTGGCTTTATGGAGGAGTAATTTAGCTGCCGATTTCTCGTTGTTAGTTTTCCTTGGTTTGTCCAATCAATACAAAGCGAATGCCGGAGCAGTACAGTCACAAACGGGCCACGGCTCGTCCGATATCAGTACTTCCTCCTACTTGTTCTATACTGTCCCCTTACACACACTGAAACTGATACTAACACTGGCACTCTTACGTGCAATATACTATCACCCATGGTGGAAATAATGGTTATGGACCCATGGTTATTTCCACCATGCTATCACCCATGACGGGAGACCAACGAAGAGTTTGTCCTGGCTGATGCGGTGCCCCGTTTGGGGTAGAAATCTGGAAGTGAATTCGAACTTTCCTTAGAGCTCTTAATTCCCGTCATGAAAATTCATGCAAAAACTGAAATAAACAATTTTAATATTTCGCTCTTTTCAAGCCCAAACTAGTTCGGCTAAATAGCACGTACTTTCTGATGCCTGATTTTTTGAAAATTTAAAAATTTTAAAATTTGTCTGCGTCTTCCTACAACTACAATTGTGAAATTTTTTTTTGTTAATGAAATATGTTCAAAATCAGATCTTGAAATAAGGTCATGCTGAATTTTTGGAAAATATGAGGTTTTTTTAAGTAATTTGGTGTCTAACTTAGTCGCTCGCTCCGAATATCCTGCTCTTCGTGAACATAAAATGAGATGCGATCCATTGCAGTTGGATGCTACGCAAGTTAGAATTTGTTTATTATTTCATTTTTTTTCGTTTCCTACATACGAGCTTTTGTTATACTTTAAAAAATTATTGTATTAGAAATTCTTTTAATCCACCTTGAAATATATGAAATAAAAACGGTTAACCTTCCGGGAATATAAGATTGGAATGCAACAATGACATTCCCCGTCGCGAATCGGCAACTGAATTACGACTTATTGTTATGATATGATTTAGGTGTGTGGAAAGGAGTTATAACTGTCAAATTTGTGTTGATATTTATGTGAAAATATGTAGTTTTCTCACCAAATTTTCTACGATTTGTAATGAGTTTTACAAAACAGATTCCAAATCCATCTCGATCAGGTTTTTCGCCCAGTTTTCCTGATCCTTTGAACAAATGCTGAGATGGCACCTTGTTTTGCTTCTGAACATAAATGTAACTTCATTATCTGAGCACGTTTTCTAGAATTCAGGAAATATGGTTATCCAAATTATCGTTATCCATGTTGTTGCGACAGGAAGTATTATTCCTTCACGAGGGACATGATGAGAGATAAGAACCCAAATTTAGAGCTGATTTACCCTTGAAATTATATTGTATTACGTCGGAGCGAATATTTTTGTTAAAAATCCTTGCAAAACGCTCATTTCTTTCTGTATTCATAATTCAAGTAGTTTATGGCATAGGGTACGGAACACATTTATAAAAACGTGCATAGAATTCACTTCATCCCGTAGCACGTCACACACAGTTTTGAAATGTTTTTGAAGTAAAATAAATAAATAAAAATAATTAGGGAAAGAGAGTCCTTACATTTTATGGTCTTCGTTGAAAAGAAACAATATTTGCAAAGAAGTGACGATTGTGTATTGTGTACAGTGTACAGTGATTGTGAAGACTGTGTCTTGTTAGCATTGGTAACTGTTTCACCTGTGCCAGTATTATCATCACCAGTAATGATTCGGTGAAATTTTCAAGTCAACGTGTTCAGTCATGATATTGCATTAAAAAACTGAAAAATGACACTCTCCGTAGAATGATGAGTGATTTCAAAAAATTAACTTATATCTTGGACAAGTTGAGGCATTTGTAACAACGTTAGGAGGACTATTCTCGTAGTACATTCAGTACTGTAAATTCTCTTTCGACCAGCTTAGTAAAAGATCTAGATGTTACGTGCAAGCAAGTTAAATTTATTATTAAAAATATTGTTTTATTAATAATTTAAAATGGGTAGAAATTATAATTTGTAGAGCGTATGATAGACCAGATGCTCATACTTCATCTCATGTTTTAAGGTTTATTTAAAATGTATTTTATGATTTGTATAAAATTCTCTCCTATATTATTTCAGCAGTATACATGAGTTTTGCGTACACGCAACCGATCTTCATAAATGAGATCTCTAAAGAAAGAGGACTTCAAAGAGATGAAACGATTTGCACGTGGACTTTAAAAACACGAAGGATTACTTGAAAAAAAAATGCGCCTTAATATTCATGTCAAATGCAACACGCAACACTCAGGCAGCATTACTAAAATCTAAAGGAAGTGTTCTAGGACCTTCAAATCTGGAATTTTGAGGCCGAAAGCTTCTTGGACAATGGGACGAGAGCTTCTTGGACAATCTATTACATTTTGCTGGTCCGGCGCTTCTCGATACTACCTCACCTGTTCAGAGATGTGCAGAATCTGCAACTTCATGTGAAATTAAACTAATTATTTGATATTCTAGGCGATTAAATTGCACGGGTGCACCTCTCAGTTCGATAATTAAGTTAAATAATATTCCGAAGAGCAGGGTTGTGCTTGCCCGATCCTATTTTCGCGTGGACAACTTTACGTAGCTTTCTCGAGAGTAAAAAGCTTTTGTAATATTTTTGTGACTATCAAGGAATGCGAAAAGCTAACTGTGAAGGAAGATTGTGCAATTACTTCAAATGTTGTTTTTCAGGACGTGTTGTGAATTGTTCCAAGAACATGTCTATAGTACTGAATAAACCGTTATTCAAAATTTGTTTCAAATGTCAATTTCATTGTCCTTTATTTTTATTTTAAATTTTATAAGTAATTGGAAGTTACCTTTTGAACTTTTTTAAACAAATGAACACGTTTCGGTCACAACTTCCCCTCTTTACATGGAAAAGGAAAGATTTGGAAGAGGGTGGAATTTAACATGCCAGAGTTCTCGCACGGGAACGCTAGTCTTTCACAATTTTTGTGCTTAATCTATCCTTCATTTTTTCGTTTACACCACCGACCTTTTAAAAGTACACCTGTTTTTGAAGATTATATTATTGATGATACATTTAAATAAAAGAATATATGCAATTTTTCATTTTTTATAGCATCTCTAAATTTTTAATGCAATATTTCGAAAAAATATATATTCGACAATATCTGGCGTATATAACAGTTAGATTACAGTTCTGCTGCAATGCGTAGAGAATATAAAATGCAGTAGACGGAGAAAAAGAACTTGCCTTTTCTGTCCTTTTTTAATAAAAATGAAAAGAACTTTTGAAAATCGAATAATATTAAAGTTACTTATTTGCGTATTTGCAAAATGAGCATTTAACGAAATTCTAATGGTTCTCCAATTACTATGCCAAGTGGAAGGGACGGATTCCGAAAGTATTTCAAAGGGGTGCAATGCCAGTTCGTCCCTCATAACTATATTTGAAATTGTTTACTTGAAAAAATGTACGAGTGTATTCATAATAGAAATACTATTTTGGATATAGATTGTGATTAGATCTACACCTGGTAATTACACAGGCATAAAAAATTCAGACCCAAAGACTTGACACATGTTTCTCTATGTAGGTCGACGCACTGAATCCGAATGTGAAGTCAGAATTGTGCCATCACCCTCCGGGTTTTATCCCCTTTTTTTCTGTATCAGGGCCCCACAATACGATTTCTGTCAAAACCACACAATATATTTTTCTGTCAAAAAATCGCGAATTTTATGCCTCGGCATTACATACCTTTATACTACGTATTTTACTCCGTACATACGTGCGTTTAAGAGGAAGTAAAAAATTGAAGTCTTTTTGAGACAATTTCGAAAATGTTGACCCTTCATGTAAAGTATTCCCAATATAGAAAATATCCGTTTCAAATTCGCAGAGCCTCGAGTTCGTTCAGATCGATCGGAAAATATCAATTTTGGAGAAAATCGTCTGAATGGTTCAGGCGCTAGCGTTGATCACATTGACCATTTTGCCGCTAATAGATTTTCAGTTTCAAGGACCCACGATACATGGTGTCTGACTGCACAACGTGTTACAGGAAGTAATTCACTACATTTAAGTACAAGATTTATCCACATTTTCGGTACCAGCTTCCGGCAATAAGAGATTTTGTCGAAATATCATAGATTTACTCAGATCGCATTATCACAGACTTTGTCGAAATATCACAGATTTACTCAGATCCTATTATCACAGATTTCGGCCGGATGATTGCAATACGTTCTCTTTACGACTTACTTAATAAGCGAGAAAGTAAAAATCATATTTTTAATTTCTGAAAATTAACAATAATTCCACAAAGTAAGTGCTGTTGTACTAGTTCCTTTTATCTTGTTAGTTTATCTTATTTGTAATAAATTAAAATTTTCCCTTGGTCTGCCACATTAATTCACTTTTTTAACGTTAATCTACCCCTAGAAAATTGCGACGTACCTACCTCCGAAAGGCTGTCAATCAAATTTATTTTGAATCGCTTTATCTGGGTTTCTTTTATCTTAGTTTCGCGTATTCTTGTTCTTTTTTGTTTTTGTTTTATCCCACATACGTGGTGCGTCCCGAACATTTCTTTGGATTCTCCGGTAATAAAGCAAAAAACTTAAAACTTTTCCATTTAAAAGTCAAAGGATTGTGTACACTGTAAACATAAATCACATAAAACTATAGACGAGTACTAATACCGTAAATTGAATAATCACATTTACCGCTGATGGAACATGCTTTCTTATCATATAATTTTAAGCCTTATGCATAATGTCCTTGGCATAAGGATAGTGACAAGTCTTGTACAATTGGTTGAATTGTATTTTAAATGTAATGTGTTCCATGTTCTGCATTTTACATTGTCGGCTGGGACGTGCATTTCACACCAGCCGGATGCCTATGCTAATCTGATACATCAAAGGCGCAACCATGATTCTGGAATCGCTGGAAATTCATGGGTGAGTTTCTCCAGCGCACCGATTTTTGCTCGTTCAGCGCACCACCAGTTTGCGTCACGAACCACGTGACCACAGCATGGGCACTTCCATGGTGGAAATAACAAGGTGTCGCGCTCCGGAGGATGCGCAGTAGCAGCCAATCACGTTTTAACCCACGGATGAAGCGAAAACGGCTGGCGTACGTGTTCATTTGCTTTCCGTTTGCGAAGGAGATAGGACGTGTTTGGCAAGGCAGTGCGAAAGCAGTGGAAGATCGTGGTTTTGTTGGCATGGGAAAGGTATGTTGTGGATTTGTGGTGCAAGTTATTACAATTATGTATTGTATGTGACTTGGCTTTAATAATTACAAAAGCATACATCACATTCCTATAATGCCTTATATTTAATCACTTGTTTATTACCAAAATTTTGTTGTGTTATACTAAGAAAATGCAAATTATTTTCATGTGGAGTTCAAGATGCCAAACTGCTGTGTTAAAAATTGTCCTAATAGGACTGGGACAATAGGTGGTGGGAAATATACATATTTCCGCTTCCCAAAAGAGCCCCAATTACGAAAGGTGTGGATGGAAGCTTGTGGGAGGAATGAAGAAACATTTAAAGCAGATCATGGTAAATTTCAAAACGTTTTGAATAATTAAAATCCAGTGGCTTCAGTTTAGTTCAATATATAATAGCTTCATAGAATATTCTGTGGTTATAATAGCTTTATTGAATGTACATATGTGAATATAATCTGGACAGGGACTGTATATTCTTTTATATTTTGTGTTTGAGATAAATTGTTATTGTTGATGAAAGAAATGAAAATGTGAAATATTTAATTGTAAATGGTCAGTTTTAGAGAATGAAGATTATTAACATGTATAAATTGTTCTAACATGTAAAAAATGTCCAAAAATTTTACATATCATACTTTGTTTCGGTTACAAAAACTGCAGGAAATTTTTATTGGTTTAAATTATTTTACTAAATCTTAGCCATACAATAATTTGATTGTATTGTCTCTTAAAACACAAAAGAAATCCATACATCAATTTTCAAGTAATAAAGAAATGAATTTAACTTATAAAAACTTTCAAAACTTTGTATTTTAATGTACTGAAATTTATTATGTGCATGTGTAATAATTAACAAAATGTATAATATAGTATGTATGTAATTAATGAACTCAAAAAGTGTAATGTAAACTTTGCAGGTAGAGTGTGCCAACAGCACTTTGAGAGTGTATGCTTTAAAAACTACAATTCACTGCAGATGCCTGGGAACAAACGTTTAGTTGCTGGATCTGTACCAACAAAATACTTAATGTTGGCAAGAAAATAAAGTGAAAAGTCTGGGTAAGAGAATAGTATTATTTATTATACACTTGAACTACTTGTGATTATTATTCATAATAATTTAATTTTAAATACCTTTAGTAATAGAGAAGATATGATAATAGAATACATAATTTTATTGTTATCTTGTAGTGAGAGGACACCTCTCTTTGCATATAAGGAGCTTGTGTCTTCATTACGGAGAAATTCTGAGGTATAAATAAAAATGTTTTTTGTAAATTGTTATATTCCTCTTGATCCATTAAGGTTAACTTTCATTTGCATTCATAATGTACTTTACGTAAAAGTTAAAACCAATATGTTTTCTATATTTTATCAGATTTGATGTATTACATTTTTAGCCACTTTTGATTCTTTTATATTTGATGTTTCTTTGTATACATTCTGAGCAGCCATTGACATATTTAAATGTGATTTGTTTTTTGTAAATGTAACATGGTGAATTTTTAAAATAAATTTTTTTTGAATGGTTATAAATATTTGTATTTGATTCATTCCTATTAATCCTTTAAGGTCTGCTTTCCTTTTTGGTCTTACCACTTTAATTAAGAGTTAAAATGAGGTGAAATTTTGTCTACTTGAGCATTCAAAAATATCCAATTTTAATTTAATTATTACATTTGTATAAATTCTCTCTAGACAGTTGAAATATTTCTGAAAATTTGTGAACAAATAAATTCATGAATATTACCAATTGAATACTGTCTTTGAGTCCTTGTTAAGTGATTCCTAATTTTTATTGTAATTATTACAAATACTATATGTTCATGAATTATATATTAAATTGCATGGTGGTTATTTCCACCTTGATAAAATGGTTAGAAACAGGTGTAAAGCCTTATTACAATGTTTTTCACCACTCTATGTTTATTTATTTATTTATTTATTTATTTATTTATTTTTACGTCAAAAAAACAGTTAGTCAAAAAAACAGTTAGAAACTGCGTATGACGTGCTATGGGGAAAAGTGAATTGTGTGCACATTTTCAAAATTCTGTGATCCCTACACTAAGTCATATACTACTTAAATTTTGAATTTTTGAAAGGGAAAAAAAAACTCCCATGTAATAAAATCTATTTTCAAGGATAAACAAGCAATAAATTTTGAATTTTGAAAGGGAGAAAAAAAACTCCCATGTAAAAAAAATCTATTTTCAAGGGTAAATAAGCAATAAATTTTGAATTTTGAAAGGGAGAAAAAAAACAACAAAAAACTCCCATGTAATAAAATCTATTTTCAACATAAATAAGCAATAAATTTTGGCTCTTATTACTTCCTGCCGCGACAACATGGACACGATAATTTGAATAATTGTATTTCCCACTGAATTCTAGAAGACGTGCACAGAAAATGAAGTTACATTTATGTCCAGAAGCAAAACAAGGGGCCATCTCAGCATTTGCTCAATGGATCAGGGAAACTGGACGAAAAACCTGATCGAGATGGGGGTCATTGACCCGGAAGCTGTGTTACAATAGTTGTTACAGGTTGTTTATACTCATTTATACAGTCCAAATGGTAATTAATGCATTATGTATCATTGTTAAAATTAATGTTACTTTTCTTGTGATGCTCAGTATAGTCTCTAATTGTATAGAAACAGTTATGCAGCAGAAACGATTTCACTTGGGATTTAAACTTTTCTATTGAATTTAATCGTTTAATGTCATCTGGCAAAGTGTTGTAAAATAATGTACATGTATTGTATGTGAATTTTTTGTAATAAGCTGTTGATACTGTCACCTGATGAATATGATTTCTACGTCGAGTGTTATAGTAATAGACTTCGGCATTTTCTGAAAATATATTCCCGCCCTTGAGCAAGTCATTTTTTACAAAAACCACTGATTCGTAAATAAAAAGACACGGTAATGGTAGAATTCCTAGATTAATGAAGAGAGGCTTACATGAATCACGTGGGTGGGATTTGGTTATTATTCGTACAATTCGTTTTTGTAATCTAAAAGTCTGGGAGCTATAAGATGTATTTCCCCAGAATATTATGCCATATCTCAGGCGGGAATGAACATTCGCGAAGTATACACAACGAGCAGAATGAAGGCTGACTGAATTTGCAAGAATTCTGAACGCGTAGCATAATGAACTTAATTTTGTGTTCAATTCATTTAAATGGACGTTCCATTTAAGGTTTGACTGAATTGAGAGACCTAAAAATTTTGTTGCCTTAACATCAGTCAATGGTATACTGTTCATTTTCAATGGAGCACAGAATTGTTTATTTGAAATGGAAAACTGCATTAAAACCGTTTTCTTTTCGTTTACTATTAATTTGTTATTTCGGAACCAATTTGAAACATCTGATATTGTACTATTTACGGTTTCTTTATTGCAAAGGATGTTCGTATCATCCGCAAAGAGAACCGTTCTTCCGTTTCGAATCGCCGAGGGCATATCGTTTACGTAAAGTAGGAACAGAATAGGGCCTAAAATCGATCCTTGAGGAACTCCACATGGAATGGGCAAAGAGTGGGAAAGGTGCGTACGTAATGTTCCATCATTCCAGTAAGGTATTTCAACTCTCTGAGATCGTTGTTTAAGGTACGAACATAACCAATCTAGAGCAATACCACGAATTCCATATGAAGGTAATTTGGAAAGTAAAATGTCATGATCAATGACGTCAAAAGCTTTTGAGAGATCTAAAAATAATCCAATAGGTGCCTCGTTTTGATCCAATGATGAGGCGACATCTTTAAGAAAAGAAAATATAGCTGTTTCTGTTGATTTTGATTTTCTAAATCCATGTTGGCAATCTGAAAGCGCGTCGTGTTTAGTGAGAAAGGTTTCCATTCGTACGTAAAAAAGTCTCTCTAATATTTTTGAAAAAACTGATAGAAGAGAAATGGGCCGATAATTTTGAATTTCATTTTTGTTGCCTTTTTTGAAAAGCGGCTTAATTTTAGCTGTTTTGAAAATATCTGGAAACGTTCCAGTGCATAAAGATGCATTAAATATGTGAGTTAACGGGTGTATAATGGCATACGCACAAGTCTTTAACAAAGAATCTGGGAATTCATCTAAACCGGACGAATATTTATTTTTTAGTTTACCGATTATTTTGAGAATTTCATAGGAAGAAGTTTCGGAAACGAACATTGTGTCTAAAATTTTGGGTGAACTGTCTGGTTTTGAATTTTGTGGCTGAAGACCCTTAGTGAGATCGGCAGCAATTCTCGAAAAGTATTGGTTAAAGAGATTAGCCACTGTTGCCGGATCGTTCACATTTATATCGTTATATTTTAAAACAACATTCTCTACGGGTTTTCTAGTTGATTTGGTAGTATTTTTATTATATTCCACATTGCTTTTGTTTTATTATTTGAGTTCAAAATATCCTGATCGTTTTTCATGATTTTAGCCTGCCTTATGACTTTTCGTAACAATGTTTTGTATTTTTTAAAGTAGATAAGGAAATCTTGAGATACGTCATGACGTTTAGAAATAAAGTAGAGAGTACGTTTATTTTTACACGATGTTCTAATTCCTTTTGTGATCCAAGTATTACTTTTTCGTGAAATGTTTAATTTTCTCTTTTTAATAGGAAAGCATGCGTTAAAGAGAAATGAAAGCTTTGAGAAAAATAAATTATATTTTTCATTTGTGTCAATAGCGTTATAAACTGCCTCCCATGATTCTTTCAGCAAGTAGTCCGTAAATAACTTTATGTTAACTGTAGTAAATGCTCTGCACATGCGTGTTTTATTTATTGTGTCAGTATTCATGTTATTAGTAATTGTAAGAATTTGTGCATCGTGGTCACTGTAACCTAGATTATTCGTTATTATTTCATATCTAGTTGTGGTTTTGTTAATTATAATTTGATCTATTGCTGTTTGTGATTTGAGGGTATTCCGTGTAGGTACGTTCACTGTAATATCTAAATTAAAAGAATGAATTAAATTGAGAAACTGCTCTTTTTCGTGGGATTCGCTCAGAAAATCAATATTGAAATCTCCACATACAACAATGGATTTAAAAGAGAGATTACTAATTTTGTTCAGAGTTATCTCTAGATTTTCTACGAAATTGAAATAATCTAAAGCTTGCTTTGTTGGAGGTCTGTAGATGCAAAGTAAAATAATTTTGAGCGTAGTAAGATGTACAACTGTTATTTCAAAAACTTTTTCAACTGCATATAAATTGAATTCTGACAAGAAGGTAGAATCAATATTATTTCTTACATAAATACACGAACCTCCGTAAGCAGGGCCTTTATTTGATTCCCTTGCTCTACAATAAGATCCTGCAAGGTAAAAACTAGGAATTTGGAGTGTGTTTAGATCATTATGAGATAACCAATGTTCTGTAAAGCAAAGAACATCTATTTGACTGAGATCACACTCTAATGCTGCTTCGATAAATTCAATTTTATTTGAAAGAGATTGCACATTATGATGCATTATTTGAATCTTTTGAATGTACCTACACGAATGCTTTTCTGCTGCATTTGACTGTAATTGCTAATTATTTATCTCATTTTTACCTCGAGTGCGTGGTCGAAGGAAGTATCGTGTCCCAGCAGTGTTAGGAGGTGAGGAAGGAGGGGTTACAGATGTAGGGGAATGAATAATGGGAGAGGTAGTACAAGGATTAGGTTCAGGGGATAAGGTAATTGGGTCCAAAGGGGTTCCGGAGGATGGAAGAGAACTAGGAGATGTAGGTGGGGATGAATCTTGGATAGGATACTGCTGAGGTGTAAGGATGTGTTTGGCAAGTTCGCTACCGAGTGCATGTTTTCCGACAAGGTTCAAGTGTAGACCATGCCGGGTGAAGTGTTTTTCTGAGAGAAAGTTAAGCTCAAATAATTTAACATGTGTGCCTCTCAGATGCAGTTTTAATTTGTTGTTTGCGTGTCTAATTTCTTTGCACAGTGTTGGTTTGTTGTACCAGAAGGGCAGAGTCGAGATTACAATGTTCGTGTTTTGGGCGGCACGTTGTAGTTTGTCAACATGTTGCTCAGGTGTAAAGTGACCACCCAAATTGATGTCATTCTGCCCTCCTATGATGATGACTGTATCCCGTTTGGTGAGAGTTTTTGTGTGGGTGTCCAATTCACTGATCACGTCGGCAAACCTCCCGTTAGGTTTAAACACACACATGACAGAGAAATTGGATGGGAGTTTCCCACTGAGCAGGGAGGAGATTTGTCGCCCATGGCTATCTGCTAAAATTAGTACCTTTTTCGTGGGCTCAGTAGGAATGTCCTTGTTCACTTGTGGGCCAGGTTGCGCAACTCTACGTGTCTTTGTTTCTTTGCGCTTGCTAGCCTGTTTGCGTCGGTTTGTGGGTGGACGTGTCGATGATGGGAGGGGGTAGTGAGGATTGGGAAGGCATGGAAAATCATTGTCATAATCTAACACAGCAAATCTGTTTTGAGTCATGATTGGTTGTGATGATTGTGTTTTTGCTTTCGCGGATGGACGGTTGAAAGTTTCTGCGGTGTTGCCTATTGTTGTCCAACCGTCTGAGTTTTGAACGACCTCTTCGAGCCTTCGGATATGTTCATCTAAATTTTTGTTTACGTGTGTGAAGGCTTTCAGAAGGTCGGCTTTGAGAGTGTACAGAGTAGAAAGTGTATAGCGAATAGTAGCCATGTCACGAATGCGTATCAAATGCGTGGCAAATATGAGAATAAATAATTAGATGAGAAATCAGATTATGTGTCAAAAATGTTTCCTAAATTATCTATTTAATTTACGTGTATTAAATTATTTAATTTAAGTTACGTATTTATTTAAAAAATAAAAGAAATGTGATTCTAATTAGTATTTAAATGTTATTGGTTAATTGTGAGTAGAGTTGAGTGTGTTTCCGTTAATAGATCTAAGCTGCAAACTAATAAATACAATTAGATAACTATACTTTACCTCTTTTAAGGCCACAAAAATTCACCACTTTGATATTCTTTTGAAATCACAAGGTTCAAAATTTTCCGTTACTAATATATGCGAAACTTTAAATTTTGATGTTTTTCACAATTATCACAACACTTTCACTAGTTGTTTTACCCTTTACGCAAAACTAAATTTATTTGTACACCAAATATGTATTAAAAGTCTTTGAACTCGTTAAAATGCACGTTTGTCCGTTACGCTGTCTTTTAAACAAATAACTATTTACTTCTTTTCCACTGCTTCGGACAATATAAATCTCTTTCAGCGTTCCTGTAACAAGTAAACAAGTAAAGAAAACAATTTAAAAACAAAAGGTACCTGAAAGATGTAAGAAAGTAGTCAAAATTAGTAAAATATTGGAGCACAGTCCGAGCACGTCAGTCACACGTTTTCTTTCTGGATTTTTCATTTCCCTCAAAATAATACATTTTAATTTTTATATTTTTGCGTTAACATTTCATTGGTTGTACTTTTTTCACTAACGTTTTTATTTTTATCTCCAAGTTTTTTCTTTACACTCATTTTTTCCTTTTCTTCTTTTACGGTGTTCTTCAAATTCTTGGTTGGCTGTTTTTAGAGACCTTTCCTTCCCGTCTTCTTCCCTCTACATAATTTTAAGTCTCTGGTCTTTGATATTCTAATCATACTTCATTTACCACACGTTTTCTTCCAGCTCTTTATTTCACAGAGCTTTTTTAAATGTAGCTTGTATTACCAGTAGTGAAAACGTTTGGATTTTTTTAAAACAATTTCTCATGTCGCGGTATTTTTGTTAAAAAGAGAAGTACTTTTCGTAATAAGAAAGATGATAAATTTACTTTTTTGTATTAAAAGATGGTTAATTTTTAGCAAATCCTGTCAGAAAGTATTTCTGAAACTCGAAGTGTTAAGTATGTCACGTAATAATCGTAAACATATCAGTATATTTTAATGATTTTTACAGGAATGTACATATTTTTAGTGTTCGCTCGAGACATCATTGAAATATGCGGAACTTCTCGTAGTTGAATTATGTAATGCATTTTCTCGAACATTCCCAAGGGAATGATGAATGTAAAGAATACTTTTTATGATTTTTATGTCATAATACAGAGAGGTAAATGTGCACATGCTGGTGGCGGAAGAACGTCAAATGTGAAAGTATCACGTATAAAAGAACTCATGATGCATTAACCTAACACACAAACAACATAAAGCTATCGAAAATAAAACCGTTTGCAAAGAAACTGCATATGTTTGCATTGAATTATTGACATTTAAAGTTACCGGTCATTATTGTTTAGTCAAATTGTGTGATGGACCTTGAATATTTATTATATGAGATTCGTTAATTTCTGGATTAATTTCAAAATTGAAATTTAACATATAGCTTCGAGATGTATAGAAGAAATAAAGAGAGATCCTACATATGTTTTTCTTATAGTTTCAGTAAATTCTTGTTGATCAATTACTTTTAACTATTATTACGTTTAGCTTATTTACTTGTAGAATTAATTTATTTTTATTTCTTCCATTCTAATTCTGCATGGATCCTGTCTCGGCTTAGAAACAACGTTAACTTTTCGCCAATGAAACAACAGCTGGCGAGCTGGTCCGATCACAAAGCCCATTGATTGATTGATTGATTGGTGATGTGGATGCTTTATCTCGAGAGGAGAAGATGTACCTCCTCCGCTGGAACGTCAGATCCTATGCCAACCTAAACTTTGCCTTGCGGAGTTTCTCACTTTAAGTATAGTCACAAGGTATCACCTGATATTGATCGTAGAAACTATGGGAAACTTGAAAAACGAATACTACCAGCTGGCCGCTAGAATTATCTTCTTACCGGGAGAGGTTGCTCAGTGCATCAACCGATGTCACTGCACTGCCTGGAACCGGGAGGACTTAGATTCGAGTCCGGACAGTGGTAAGATTTTCCACACTAGCTAGGTCGAATTCTGTTGCTGCCTGGAGGAAAATTCTGGTGGCCGGCTGCTCTGATCGGTGGTTTTCTGTCGGGAGCTTAGAACTTGGTCGGGAATTTAGAACTTGTCCCGGTTGGAGCGGAGCTCCGCTGTTGGGAGTTACCTGTTTAGGGAAACCCTGTTGGCCGTCGGTAGGTCGGTGACGGATCTTGCCATACAGTGGGGGAAGATCACCCCCAATTCCCCGATGAAAAACATGTACTACACTTACGGGATAAATGAGTTCAGTAGTAGACGTGGCCAGAATCATCAACTACCAACCAGCCAATTCTCTTTCAGAAGGCGGCTGAATGAGACCTACTAGGAAGAGATCTACTAGTGCTATCAATCTAGTGCCAAAAATCCGCCACCGACAAAATTAGAACCCTAGGACCTTCCGGACAGGGACACTGCAATGGCAACACTTGTTGTTTTCAGCCATCTGAAGCGATAAATCGGCAATCTGCTTTAATCAAATGTGTATCTTACCGAACATAATGTGCAAAAGAAAGAAATATTTTATCACAGGCGCTCAGTTTTATTCGAGCATATTGAAAAGTCAACACGAATTCATTCGTGGATGCAGGGGACGAGGAAAGAAGAAAGTAGTTGTAGAGGAAAGAAATGAGCATCAGCAGAAAGGAGAGGTTAATTAAGATAGTGGAACATGTCGTGAAGGAAATAAGGAGGAAGCACCAACGGTAGGTAGAAACAGTAGTTAAGGAACAGGTAGATGGAAGATGAAGTAAAATTTCACATGTTCAGAGTGATTATTCATATCTTAGAAACATTCGTGGATGCAGAGAAACACAGTTGTAGATTGCATTCGGATCTTCATTGAGTTCACGTTTTCCTTACAGGCATTCGCATTTAGTTTACTATTTTCAACTTACTTCTCCTAGCTTAAATTTATTACGATTAGTGTGACAAGCCAATTCATCACGGATCTCATCTCCGCAAGGCCTTGTTAAGCGCGCGAATCTCCCGACCGCCGGCAATTAACATGAGCGTTTTCGCCACTGCGGCGGCAGCACAGCGAGCTCGGCGGATCGCATCTCCCATCGCTCGTGACCGAGCAACCGCTTAATTGCTCCGCGGCGTCTTGCGACACTTGACTGCAGCACATCGAAGCACCGACGCGTCACACACACACACACACACACACACACACACACACACACACACACACACACACGAACACACACACGAACACACACACGAACACACACGAACACACACACACACACGAACACACACACACACACGAACACACACACAAAAAGCGGCACGGCGCGCGCTCTCCACCGCGCAGCGGGGCGGGAGACTGTAGAGTCGATCAGTACGAGGCCCTCGCCGCCAGGATGTAGTGGCGCCGACCTGCCCCTTCTGGAGGGTCCTCCTACGCCCGGCGAGAACGCTCCATTCAGGCGAGAGGTGGAGTACGCTGGGCGCTTGGGCAAGTCTTGGAGACGTCGAAAGCAGTGGGGCAATGGCTCGTAATAAGTGGAGGAAATTAAAATGGAATTAATATTAACTGACCAGTTTCACTTTAAATTTTTGACATTCAGAAGCAATTTATTGTAGTATATTTTGAATACATGACGTTTCGGCTACATCTTATAGCCCTCTTGGAACCTTTTATAAAATACAGTTGGAATATTAAACTATAGTAGAATATTTACTTTCTATACAATATTAACAAGCCTATAACATGGTGAGTGTGCGTACTTCCGCTCGCTGTTCCTTAATTTCTGTTATCGTCTTCATTTCTGTTATCGAAGTAAAGGAACAGCGAACGGAAGTACGCCAACTAACGGTGTCCCCCATGCCTGGGCCTAGTTAAATTCCCACGCTTGGGGTAAGAGAAACATGTGGCAAACATGACATGCTTCCTTCATCGCAACTAGCAAGGTGCGCCTGCCTGAGTTTTTCTTCGTCACACAGCTACAGAAACTGGGACGATTTTAAAGAAAGCTACCACTCTGTTTTTGCTTTGATCGGGAATCGAATCTGGGACCTCACCATGTGAAGGTAGTACGCGGTCCATGAGTCATCATAGAAGGTATCAAAAATAGATATTTACATAACTTAAGCAGAAAGTGATTCTTTGGCGTTCGAATGAAATGCTGGAGAAAGAGGCGACGATAAGGACCGAATTTGGCATATTGCCATGAGAGCGCCAAAAATAGTTTCGTACGAGTGGTAACTTCTTTTTTGAAAATGGTGAATACTTACATGCACTGAATATATTCTCTACATGCGATGTGTGTGCCATGTTGATTCATGTCTTCTCAGTATTTTGTTTACTTTGCAGCTCTCAGCTGTTTTATTCGGGCATGACTTCTTTGCGGTACGCGTATGTCAAAGTGTATATCAGTAATACTTACCACTCAATAAAGAGAGATTTTAAGTACTAATTTAAATGTGTAATTAAAAAATGAAATTTGAATCACAGTGTGTCCTTTACGTTGTTTATCATGTAATCCAGTAGGGTAGCAACCTACAAAACGTCTTGACAAAACAGAAGGATGTAAAAGCACAATCGTGCTAAATTGTAATCAATTTAAAAAGTTAACTTACGCATTTTAGTAATTTTCATGTTCATTTTTTTTATTTTAGCAATATCTATTGCAAACGACATTCAAAATACGTTTCATACAATTTCCAAGCACTCACGATGAGTAATAAAATTCATGCCAAGTTTAGGAGGACACAGCCCCACTGTGAGTCAACAGGTGGTCTGTCTCACTCTCTCTCGCCTCGAACTGCTGGCGAGGCTGATAGCAAATTCTTATTTAATTCGACGCGCCTGGGTCGGAGACTGAAGCCACTGCAGAGTCCAGTTGAGTCAAGATCGGTGAAAATGTCAAGGCGGCGAGCTTCACACAGAAAGGGATTATATGGGTTGCACTCTGCCAGATTTTTCGACACGAGCGCGAAATAGTATCCGGAATGAGGATGCATCTTTACAAGGCACGCACGTCAGAATCGCTACTCGCCTGATTTTTTTTTTTTTCATTCGTTTATTCCGAGAAGAAATTCGTGTCACTTCTAATTTGCGACCAAAGATTCGGTCATTATCATTCCCTTCTTCTTACGCAAGAGAATCGTTCCGCCGAATCCGCTTCGCAATGGGAGAATCCACACTCTCCACGAATCCATTTGGACCTGTTGAGATGATGATAATCGAAAACAGCTCTCGGCTCTTAGATTCGGCTGGAGTCTTGGCCCTCTAGTGGATTCCAAGGCTGCCTTCCCACTCGGCAGCGTGGGGCTGTCGAAGAGTTTTGGTGATGAACACGCTGCATTTGCAAATCAAAGGAGCAGGGCTCCGAGGACACAATGCGGATGGGGTGGAGTGCGTGCGCGCCAGGCACAATGCCCCGAGGCTTGGGTTGCGGCCGCGGTGAGGGGAGGGGGGAGGAGAAGGATGAGACTTCAAGGAGAGCTCGACTGCCGCCGTGAGGCTGCGCGGGAGACCTGCCTGGGGTGGGGGAACTCTGGTTGTGGGGCGTGGAACTGTTCGTGCAGGTGGGTGGTTTCGTGATCTTTGGGGGCTGGTGGGAATCTTCTAGATCACCCCATCCTGTTCTTTTGTCTTGTAGTGATCTTACGGAAGTTTTGCTTTGTTGAACAATGGTGTTTGTGTATTATTATGTAATATTGAAGTAAGTGAACTTCGAAGGTTAGTAATGAACAATTAATTCTATACAAAGTGTATTGATCAGGCAAGGGCGGAAACTGTATTTACATTACATTGCATTATTTTATCTTCATTATTTTTCGTCAAATTATTTTAATGAGATCTTTGACATCACACTCCAATCATTCGGCATTTTTCTGTTTATTACATTAAAATTCACTTGATCAGTAAAATCAGCAGAACATGGGCAGAAATATCAGATATATGTGTGAATTATTCGTCTTCTAAAATCTTTGAATGGCGTAACTCAAGGTTTTACTTTAAACAGAATTATTCATTATTATTTACATGATGCTTCAATCAGAAATAGATCACTATTTTGTATTAAAAATTCATATGCAGAATTATGCCAAAGTAATGTGTAAATAATATCTTAATCCTATTATATGCGGTTACGTCTGTTCCTGATCGTTCATGAATTGTGACAAATGTTGACGGTTTGAAATGGCGGCGTGATATTCGAAGTGTCTGAATGGCTGAGTGAAAATGAAAGATTATTAAAGTACAGTACATTTCACTTCAGAAGAAAACGATGAATAAATAATTATTTTGTTAGTTTGATAATTTCTCGGATTATTTGGCATGTTTCTCAGATTTTAAAACGTTAATATTTTTGACTTTTTACCTATTTATAAATATATTATTCACGGGATGGCGACAATCAATTTGTAAGTATCATATTTAACCTGTTCTGCTCTGAATTTTGAACATTGATATCTACTGTTTTTTTAAATTTTTTTAAATCTAGTTATAACATTTTTAGTTAGTGTATTAAACAATGTGAAATTTCGTATTAAATATTATTGTATGTCGTAAAATTGGGTAATACTGACAAGCACATAATGTACTTGTTTGTTTTTTATAATGGATTATAAACTGACACTACGAATTGATTTCATTTCTTGTAACACCAAAAAGCGATTAAATACTTTTTCGTTTAGAGTTGCGTAGCATCCATGAAGGTTAGCAGAAACATTTGCTACAGCGATTCCAGTTTTGAAAATTGGTAGAATGTTGATACATGCTACTCCTTGTAAAAGCATTAAGAAGAAATGTGATACAGACCTCCAATGCCGCTCCTCATGGTCAACTACTGAATCTGCAGTGACATCACATGTTTGGTATACGCATATTAAACAGTGCAATAATCTGTTTATAGCTACATATTGCAGGATTATGTTTATTTTTTGCGAGTTCGTTTTTCTTTCCCTTTAACATTTTCCTTCGTTTATCGTGAAAATCTATAATATCTTTGATGAAACCAGAATAACAGAGCTCACACAATTAGCGAGTAATTTCACGGCGTGTAGACGAAGCAGATAAATCCGATTTGTGTTGGAATTAGTCTCAGCGAAGATGAAGATAGTTACGTGATACACAGCAAAAAACTCTCAGGCCGCCTTCTGAAGCAATTATGTCCCAAAGAGTCTGAATGGAAATTATATTCACTAATGAGGTTCTATTGTGTAGGTTTTCGTACAAAAGTGATGTCTGTGAAATTATGAAGTCGTAAGGCTTTTGTACGTGAATTCAGCAGTTATAAGATACGATGAGCACAAGCGATATTGTTCTGAGAGTGAACTGAGAAAATTGTTAGAACTGCAGATATAATTTTAACGTTGTTACATGTGTAAGCAATATATCTTGGCTAAAAAGAAAATTTCTTAGAATCTTCACTTGTTTTCATAAGGATTCAAGGCTGAAGGAGCCTTTTTACAAAACTAGTTTGCAAAACAGGACACAACGTTTCTACTAATCTATAAAATTACCTAAATCGTTTTAGTATATGCTCTATTACTCTTTGTAATATCTTTTGCCCACGAAATTATTTATCAATAACAATGAAGTAATCATTCTCTTCATTGTTAGATATTTTGTTTTGTAATTTTCAGAAGCTCGGCTGTCTTAAATTGCAGAAAATACTTTGTACATCATACATTCCACCAAAAATATAATACTTTGCGTACTATGGAAATTTGTTAACACAGAAAAGATTTTTAATGTAGAAACATGCTTAATGCACACAGTTTGACTATTGTAATAAACGTACATATACTGTGTCTTCCATATCCGAGCGTTTGTAATCAGCTTAGCTATTCTTAAACCTCACTCTTCCTGCTGGAAATTCCATAGCGTGACCGCTCCACCTGGCAATTAATTGTACAGTTGTGTTTATAACGCCTTCATTTTGCACTCTATTGCCTTGTTACAACCTGTGCGTGTGAAGTATCCGCGTTCTCCAATTGACGCCCGTTTGGTGCGGCGCCGGTCAGTGGGCCCAAATAAAATATGAGCGTAGCATATCTTCTGATTCCTTTCGCGTGTTTCTCTTTAATTTTTGCTATATTTTTGTGTTCTTTAAATCTTTATTCTCGTGGTTTATATGCTCACTTGCCACTTCCATTATTTTCCATTCGCGTTGCGCACTCAGTACGTAAAAATGATATTACCTTCCTCAACCCCCTAGAGTTTTTAAAATTTTTTAAAAAATTTCTTTAAGGTCGCTTTTAACTACTAGGGCATGTAATGATCACTTCGTGTACATTGAAGTAACGGTAGGGGAATCAGACACGTAAGGACAACACAAGCATCCACGCCCTAGGCGAAATTCGAACTCGTCACCTTTCGAGTCGACGCAACTTTGGCCCCACAGCCTTCGACCTCTCGACAATCCTGGCCGGCTCCCTAAAGTTTGTTAAGAACTAAATATGAAGGAATATAAGCTTCGCTGTGGCGGAGTTATTGATGTACGAATATCATTATTCTGTTATTTCCATTTTCCCAGTCGAAAACTGTACTTTACGCCTTAAAACGTAATTAGTCTAACTCGTGTGAGTGAATGAATCTGCTTTATTGTTTTTTGACCTAATGATTCTTCCCTTCTGTGCGCATGTTATGTAGCACGATAATATCACACAACATATCATTATTATATTATAATAATTACAAAACCCAGACCCTACTCTTCGTGATTATGGTCCATATTTTCAAATATTTATATATTTTTGAGAAAGTAATTCTTTGGGTGAACATCCCTCCGTTGTCAGCTATTTTGAAAAATAATTGTATTATTCTTTACTTCCAAACCATTGTTTAAAGAGCATGATACAATCTAATGGTACACCACGGTTATGTTCATTTCATACGAGTGAATATTTGACGTCGCACTTCAACCCTTATTTTGGATTGTTTTCAATTTTTACGAAGCTGAACAATACCATTAATTTTTCCAAAACAATTAGACAATTTATTAATTGGTCGGTATCCAATCCACAATGTTCACAACCCTAGCAAGATTTTTCACAACCGTCACTACGAGAAACTCTGCGCTACGTTGAAACACCCGTAGCTTTGTTGTTGTTGTTGTTGTTGTTGTTGTTGTTGTTGTTGCGGCGGCGAGAGTCTGCGTCCCAGTGCGTGGGGGGCGTTCTGCAATGGCAGCGCCCACGGCGGTGGTATCCTGGAGATTTAGGGCCCCGTGGAATCGAGGGAGGTCGATTGCATACGCTGGCAACTGCGAGACCCTAAGCGCCACGGTCGGAGAGAACGACCCTGCAGCAGAGTGAGTTATAGCTCATATAAGTGAATGGCGTCTCGAGATAGACTCCCAGGAGGCATATTCAGGTGGTTATCTCAAGTGGAGTCCATTACTGGAGATTCGGAAATGAGGGAATACTCATTAAAAATGACTTAATCTGCTGTCCTGAGTAGAGACGGGGCTACGGCAGGAGCACATAATTTTTCTCGGCCCTAAGGGTCGCGGGTTCGTCGCGTAATTTGGGCATGGGTGTGAGTGTGCGAGTGTCTGTGTGTTAGTATATAGCTATGGGGATTCCTCGGGGTAGGCAAGATAGGTAGTAACTACCATAACACACTTCAAGTGAAAAATTAGTACTGCAGTTTTAATAGAGTCAGTATTTTTTTCAGTCAAATTATCCAATTAATACTAATGTTTTATTTCTGGAAAACAGAAACTATCCTGGATGCTATTTTGGTGCATTCATTCATTGTTGTTAATGTAATTACTAAAATATTAACAATGATTAAATGTAACACATTAATGGCTGAAATCATTGTTACTTATTGATCTTATCCCGAAGGGGACCTTTCGTACAGATTCTTTCTTTTCTACTTCGGAAAATACTATGTCGCAAATTCTGTGGTAGGTACGGTTGAGTGACGATTACTAGTTTTGTTGAAGGCGGTAAGATCATCGATATTACCGAGCTGATTCAACGTGTCTCACCAATCTAAACCTCGTGATTGATAACCCATTCTTCGTAATGAGAGGGTAGTTACCGTAAAATACAAGGCCTCTGCATCCACATTAGGGATGCGACATTGGTAACATATCACCGATTTCGATTCATCGGTGTCTAAACGTAGATGATCAAAATTAAAACATCGATGTGACCCCAAATCACCAAGTATGTTTCTAAGCCTGGATTACTAAGCTTTGAAATTCATGCGTGCGAAGGACTTAATTTGAAATACGTCTCGTTTAAAATTTTAATTGGGATTTAACTGAGAAAACAAAGTCAAAAGTCATCAGGACAATTAACAAAACTTTGTTTACATGGTTAGATAATTCAAAAATACTATAAGCTTCTTTAGTGGCGGCAAATCGATTTCATTTATTTTTCACACTTGGTCACTTTGGTCTGAGAAATATTCAATTTATGGATATCTTAAAATGATTGTAGAAATTTGTTATAATACTTTTTTCATTACAAAATATGAACCACGTGAAAATGTCGAACACAAAACATCGATGTCAAACTAGTAGTGCTAAAAGAGCACGTACTTTCTCGCCCGTATTTTCACGCAAAATAACGTGATAAGTACTCAAATTTTCAAAAAATTGTACGTGGTCTTATTTCAAAATCTATTTTGAAGGAAAAGAATTTATTAAGGGAAATATTTGTATATTTAATATTTTCGTTGTAGGAAGACTCTGAAAACATTTCAAGTTTTGCAATTGTCGAAAAAATTGAGATTTCAACAAACGTGGGACATGCACCAATCTCTTAAACTTTTTTAACGTTATCCAACAATAAAATTTAATCAAAAACGATGGAACCATTTTTTTTTAATTTTGAAAATATTCCAGGGGCTTTATGTAAAGTGCTCCCAAAATTAAAATACCGGTTTCAAATTTACGGTGCCGCGTCATCAGTCAGATCAATTGGAAAATATCAGTTTTGGAGAAAATCGGCTGAACGTTTTAGACAGACAGACAGGCAGACAGACAGGCAGACAGACAGACAGGCAGACAGGCAGAGAGGCAGACAGGCAGACAGGCAGACAGGCAGACAGACAGACAGGGAGACAGGGAGACAGGCAGACAGGCAGACAGGCAGACAGGCAGACAGACAGACAGACAGACAGACAGACAGACAGACAGACAGACACACAGACAGACAGACAGACAGACAGACAGACAGACAGACAGACAGATAGGCAGACAGGCAGACAGATAGACAGTCAGGCAGACAGATAGACAGTCAGGCAGACAGATAGACAGTCAGGCAGACAGATAGACAGTCAGGCAGACAGATAGACAGACAGGCAGACAGATAGACAGTCAGGCAGTCAGATAGACAGTCAGGCAGACAGATAGACAGTCAGGCAGACAGGCAGGCCCTGTAATAAGAACTTTTCTGTCGAAAATTCCCAGTTTTTTCACAGTGCATTACATACCTTTCTCTCTACTCCGTAGTGGGAAAGGAAAAATTCGGCTTCAGAAATAGATGAGAAAACTATCTTTCAAAACATTGATGTTTAGAAAATAATGACATCGATGACACGTCTCTAATCCACATCCACATTTTTCGTAATACAAGTATATTTGAAGTTGGGCGCAGTCTCCAGTCAAACGCCATAGACGATCTAGATATTCAGACTCCCATGGTAGCATTGAATTTGCGCGCCTGGCAAGATACTTGGAATTAGGGTTGCTATTTATTGTAACGAGTACACTCAAAATTGCGATCCTGTGAGTGGAGCCCATGGCGCGTACTTTTATTGCCGTACTGTAGATACGCATCGGGAAGTACCCCATCCTGCACTTTGCAATGTAGACTTTCTCACAGGCGCTTTGCAAGGTGTATGAAGTGCTGAAAGGATATTTTTAACATATAGTGGTTCGATCGGATTTAGGTGTTTGATTTATTCATCCTAAGAAATACATGTTTTCCTTATACAACTAAATATAAGAAATTATTTTACAACACAGAAAAAGTATTGAACAACTAATATTTAGATAAAGTTATATGCAGTGCAGTGAAGTGAAGTGAAGTGAAGTGAAGTGAAGTGAAGTGAAGTGAAGTGAAGTGAAGTGAAGTGAAGTGAAGTGAAGTGAAGTGAAGTGAAGTGATTTCATTTCTTCTGAATAGGACTGAATAAGTTCTGATTGGTGTGTAGGGGAGGGTTCCTTCGTCTCTCTATGTATATATGCGTATATGTTTGTATGTATGTATATTTGTGTAATATGTAAGTTTATTCATTTATATGGTAGTGTGTATGCATTTTAATGTTTAGTATAGGAATGTAAATGCCATCTGCATACATAGGAAATGAGAGTCAATTTGTTTGTTTATATTTATTTTTTATACATTATTTTATTTGTAATTGTAATTTTGCATTCTGCCACCGGGCATCATTTGCCCAATTGTAGAATAAATTTCTATCTATCTATCTAACTAAATATATGAAAATACTTACTTTATGGTGTTTCACAATTATTATTCATTTAATATCGATTACTTGTTTCATTGATTGATGTATGAACTTGCAAGTGAAATCACGAGAACGAAAATATTTCACGATGGTTTCGAATTACATTCCTTAAAATTTCGTGTGTACGGAACAATCATATTAATTATATTGATAGTGTTCCAACGAATACGGAAAAGGAAATCTCAAAAAATTAGTGTGTAAATATTATAAAAGTTTCTTTCAATTTTACTTACAATACTACTGTCGAACTTCATACCAAATTTTAAAAATTGTGTTTTAAAAAATTCAATTCATTCACTTTTTTTCTGTCGAGACCATTTTCTAGTAGGCGTTTTATGCTTAGCACCTTCAAAGTGTTTCCGAACCTACACAAATTCGTCGTATGGTTGTACACTTAAAGAATCTTCTAATCAAATAAAATGTTCAACTGTCGTAATTCTTAATTATTTCGAATAAAAGAAAATTCTTTTGACACATTAACTTATATTATTACGAAGAAGTACTCAAATAGTCAGTTAGTATAAACTGAAAGAAATTTAATGTACAGCTCTACGACCGTGGAGCTATGAATACATGCCGTTACCAACCTCTTCCGTGATCGGCAAGTCCGCCATATCGGGTCCAAAACACGTCTGTCAAACCACTACCTTCTGTTACTGCAGGCTTAACCTACAAGCTGGAAAATTTGATGGAACTGTGAATTCCCGCAAACGTACTGACGAACGGACACACTATAAAGAAATTCTATGAAAATCTGGTTCTTGGAAATGAGCCGGACATAACTTGCTGTAATTCCTTGGCTGCCAATTTTGACTTCGTACAGCTCTAATCCATAATGCTCTCCGCTTTGCATCTGCAGGAAATATTTATGGAACAATTCAAGAAAATTAACGAATCACTTACAATGTTACTTAATTTACAAATTACATGAAGTAGCTACTTACTAATGGAAAGTAATTTTCGGTATTCTTGTACCGTTTGTACAGCAGTTAGCTACACAAGTAACCATAACGAACTGTTACAAAAATCTAGCTATTCCGAACAAGGCTTTTAAATATTATAAACGATGCCAAACAACACCATTGAACACGAGCACAACTACAAGCCATAGAGCACTCACACGGTTTGTCTATGCAACAAGTTTTCTGGACTCACCAATATGGTGGAGGTGGCTTAAAGTTTGTGATATTATGCCATCTTTCGACATTCATAGCTCCATGTCTACGACGCTCCACACTGTTTCACACCGCCCAGCGGCCACACTGACCCAATCCCAACCGCGCCCCTCCCTCATCCCCCTTCGTCACTTCACCCCTCTGAAACAACCCGCCTCACACGACATTGTAAAAAAGAATGTGCCATGTAAATAGGTAATCATTTGTGCCTATGTAAAGGCAGCTATTTTGAAATAATTTACAGACACATAAATTTTACTAATTACGAATTTCATCTTGA
The DNA here is from genome assembly GCA_011170035.1 of Teleogryllus occipitalis. Lineage (NCBI taxonomy): Eukaryota > Metazoa > Arthropoda > Insecta > Orthoptera > Gryllidae > Teleogryllus > Teleogryllus occipitalis. Next base: position 50,375 of record BLKR01003866.1, read on the forward strand.
TTAATATGAACCCTGAAAGTATTTAGTTTTTGTGCGCATTTTGTAAATGAAAACGTGATTAGAGTCTAGCAGAGGTGAGTGAGGGGTTTTGGCTATTACACGACTGAGTTGAAGTGCGCTGAAAGGTGCAGAGAAATAGGTAGTTATAGCAAGGGAAGAAGAAAATATTTCTGAATAGGTAAGTAGTTGTTTGTAGCAAAAATCGCTATGAAGTTATAGACCACGAGCTAGAAATCTGTGTTGTGATTTCATGACTTCGTGAGCACAAGTTGCGAGATGTATGTAGATGGTAAAAGGTGAAGGATAATTAAAGGATGGTAAGTGACGATTTTGACAAAGTAATGAAACATGGATTAACATGAAAATCTGACAAAAGAGGCAGAAAATCAAAAAAAGTGATCGAAGAAAAGGAGAAGAGTGTGTTGTACAGCGAGTAAAAAGGAAGCTAGAGGTGGGATGAGACGATGTTTAGAAGCAAGGCAGTAAAACATAAGGATAATAATACGAACAATAAATCCGTTCTGGTTTATTAGCTTTGGAGACACTTTAGGAAGAAGAATACGGCACCTCAATGCAAATAATTACTAACGCATTGTAACATGTGTTACGTTTAGATTGTTATAGCGATGATTTCAATAGTATCACAGACGGAATTTCTTCTCACTCTAATAGGACAATAATTCTGTCAATTACATGTAACTTCTCCTTTAGTCGCACCAATACTTGTTCTGTTATGTTAATTTGCTATGTATAATATTTACTGACTTTCAAAAAAAAATCTTGTAAATTTACCACGAGAATAAAAAGTATCTTGGTATCTTTCTTTAACACTATTCTTCACAACTTTTAATTGCAAAATTTACCGAAGATGTAGCAAATGAAATAGCGTGCAGCTCTGGTGTATACTGGTAGAAAAATACCAGAAAAAAATAGAGAACGATAAATCAAGCAGTAAGTGAGCATTAAACTCTGAGTTTTGTTTATTTGAATCCACTTCCTTCTTTATGAGCTCAATGTTAATTACTCTTCGGATCTCAGTCTTTCACCCAGTCATGAGTATTATCATAAACAACCCAAAGTTGTTTGTTTAGGGGTTTTACTATATTTGTACGTTCTGTTTTTCATCATTTTAACATGGACGGTATTCTCGTTAAAAAAATCACTAAAGAAAACTCTCATTCATTGAGCAGAACATACAGAATGAAAGATCGAGATAGTAGGCCGAAATGAAATTTTTTTCTTGCTAGTAAATAATAAAATTGAAATCCAGAAATGGCCTGTATTTTCCCCAATATAAAGAAAATAATTTATTAAAATTTTGGAAGGTTTTGATCAAAACAAAGTAATTGTTAATAATTAGTTTTTCTCTCTATAACAGAAATATAAGAGAACTGTGTATACTAATCATTTTACAGAAGACCAGGAAAACGAGAAATGCATGAAAGAATATAAAAATACAGTGCAGGCAAAACAATGCCTCAATTACTTGGGTGGTTGCCAAAATACTTCTGGCAAAGAATTATGTAGTGTTAGTTCCACTTGGAAATTCGTGATTGTGTCAATGTGCATTGCGAATTCTGCAAAAAGGGACGATGATAATAATACAGCAGATTGAGGCAGTAAGGTGACATGTAATGATAGGTGGAGTGGAAGAAGTCTAAAGTTGCTAGGAATAAAACTTGAATACTTGTACGATGATGAAATTTTAGATGTGGGCACTACGTTCTCAACTGCGTGACGTAGGCCGCAGACACGCTAGAACAGGAAAATATAGTAAATAAAAAGAAAAACCATGCAGTAATGGCAGTAATAGCACAACGTCGATGGCCTGGCATACCTAACCACACTCAAGGACATAACTGCGTTCCTTCCCAAGGGCGATGTATTACGTCAGACCCGAAAATTGCTGGCAGTGCTCATTTGGAAAGTTTGCAAATCATCTGACATTATTTGTAAATGAGTCATATTGTGGATTGACATTTACATCTTTTTACTGATGGAAGTGATCAGTAGTTATGACTGCGAAATAGGAGGTCTAATTTAATAGCGAATAGAAACACATTCCATGGTGGCGAAAATAATCTCTATTTTCTGTTATATTTGTACGTAGTATCAGTTAATGTAGACAAAATAGTTTTATGTAGTAACTTATTCATTTATTATTAGGTTCTCCATATTTATTGGGAGCTAATTCTTACTTGCGTTAGGTAATACTGAATTAAATAGTGTGAAACTACCCCTTTCATTTCAGCAGTAATACAACAAAGTCAGAAGCCGATTTTGGATAATGTTGATTGATGCTGAAGTGTGAATACTCCAATCAACCATCTTCGACGATTGCAGTTCGATTAAAATATACATTGGCTTGCCGGATTTTCTTCTTCAGTTATGGCCTATCGGGGGCATTGCCCAAGCTGTAAGCTCCCGACAGCCTGGAATTTATCAGAGAAAACTCGTAAAACTACCCATGAGAGCAGCAGGTGGCTAGAAATATATTCAGTGACAGTGGTTGCATTATATCATACTCTGCAGAAAGTGTCAAAATTCCGTTCCCGTCGGGACTCCAACCATAGGATTCGTGGTCAGTGACGCTGATGAAGCAACGCCAATGCCTCCATAGTGCCATCGCAGCCTGTACCATTTCAGTTTTTAAAAAAAATGGTTAACTCATTCCACATTCATCCTTCGTGCTGTGTGGTTCGCAGTGTGTTGCTATTGTTTATTTTTGTATCGCGAGTGAAGTTTTGTGAACTAAGCATTTGCTACGAAGAACTCCAATAGATACGCGAGTTCAATTACGAACTGTATATGCTAACAACCAGCTATATTGCATTGCGGCTGACCCGCAGCATTATTTTAATATATGCAGTGGTACAGAGAGTACAATTGATCCGAACTTTGCATCTAATGACATAGCTACAAGTACTGTATGATCTACTAATCCCAACCTATACGATAGTGACCATTACCCTCTAAACATCTATTTTCCAGATCCAGATCCAACCCCTGACATTAATACTATCCAAAACGAATTATAGACCAAGGAAAATTGAAGATATTTCAAAAAGATATACAGATAAATATTGAAGAATTTAAAGAAACTGACAACTTAAGCCCACAAAATATCAGTAGTTTAACTAATGACTTTATCAAGATGATCGTTTCAGAAACTGAAAAGTCTATCCCGCAAACTACAGGGAAAATTAAAAACCATCAAGTCCTATGGTGGAACGTAGAAAGTATGGCAGCCATAAAAAAACGAAAATAGAGCCTTTGGTAAATTAAAAAAAACAACAAAACTACGGAAAATGGTTCTGCCTACAGAAAGGTCAGTGCCAAAGCAAGATTAACACTGAAGTTTGCAATGATCCAATGTTGGCAGAAGTACACCTCTTCTATCACTAACCAGACTTCAACAACAGAACTCTGGCACAACATAAAGACCATTAGTCGATAAAATCAACTAATCTTCCCAAATTTCTTATTGATAAGGATGGTGTAAAATATTCTGACTCTCAAGCTAGTAGTAACCGTTTTGCTAATACATTTGCAAATAATTCTAGCAACAACAACTATGACCCCAATTTCATATCTTCAATTTTAAAAAATATTGGCATAGACCCAGAACATATCAAGACACTAGTAAAACACAATGAAGAACACAAGTCACCATTCATTGTGAGTGAACTTTTACTTGTGCTAAATAATTGTACAAATTCAGTAGCTGGCCACATAATATACCAAATAGCTTTCTAAAAATCTCCCAGAAGCCGGCCGTGAATACCTATTTCAATTACACGATATTTGGACCACTCGACTCTTCCCTAACCAATGGAGAGAAGCAACAGTTGTACCAATACCAAAATCAAATAAGGATCATACACAACCAACCAATTTTCACCCAATACCCTTAACATGTAATATATGTAAACTATTAAAAAAATGATCTGCCGCCGCCTGAAATGGAGCCTAGAAAAACAAAACCTGATCTCACCACATAAAGTGCCTTTAGATCATTCACATCAACCAACAATCACCATAGAAGAACATAGACACGGAAATTTCTGATGCATTAATTATGAACCAACATGTGATTGCAGTCTCACCGGACATTGAGAAAGCTTATTAAATGGCGTTTAAAGACAGGTTAATGTCAATTCTTGCAGATATGAAAGTAAAAGGAAATATCTTAGCTTTCTTAATTCACTTTCTAAAAATGAGGTATCTCGAAGTCAGAATTCAAGATAAATCATCATAGGCAACTGAGACGACTAATGGTCTACCACAAGGGTCGGTCGTAAATGTTATACTCTTCCTTATTGCAATAAATAAAGTGCGACGTATGGTGGAAGAATTCGTGAAAATATTCCTTTTTGCAGACGACATCACTTTACTCTGTGGTGGCAAAAGTTCGAAAACAAAGTCGGAATTATAGTATTCCAAAAGTTGTTCTATTAGGGATGCAGAAGTCACAGAAGTTCACACAGTCACAGAAGTCACATGAGATTTGAAGAGCATATACTTAAAGGACATACACCTGTAAAATCCTTGGAATGATCTTAAATTCCAAATACTCATGGAAACATCACGTATCAGCTCTAAAGGTGGATTGTATAATGATATTAAATGTTCTTTAAATGTTGTCCTCTATTAAATTGGATTCACAGTCTGAATGCTTAATCAAATCATATAGATCATTAATTCACTCCCAACTGGATAATGGAGTAGTAATTTATAATTGAGCTTCAGAAAACATATTGAAAACACTGAAACCCAATAACCCACAGTGCTTGTCGATTAAGTCATGGTGCTTTTAGAACTAGCCCATGCAACAGCTTACGAGTGGAAGTAAGACTAATATCACTAGCACTAAGACGCAAACTACAATGTCTGAATTATGCATATTCAACGTTTAGTGTCCCACCCAATTCCAGAAACTCAACCATTTTCCAACATCTTAAAACAACCATGCATAAATACATCCACAATCCCCACTAAAGAGAAAGCCCTGAGAGAAAACCTCCTTAAATACATAGAGGACTTTAGTATTTTTAAACCACCCAACTTACCTAGACGTTTAAATCCCATCCCACTCTGGCAAGGCCATAAGATTACAATAAACACTGAACGAGTAAATATTCCATACTCTTCTTCTGAGTCTAAAACAAATGTCCAAGATGCAACAAAATAAACGCCCCAAGAATGTGACAAATTCTACCAAGTTTACAGTGACGGATCCAAACGAGAAGGATCAGCTGGTTGTGCAATAATTGTAACAAATGATAATGAAGTCAATCCATATAGTCTCCAGACTACTTTTCCATATTCACATGTGAAGCATGGGAAGTGCTTCATGGCATTGAAATCAGTATCAAATCTGCGAACAACATGCCTGTTGTCATCTTTTCTGAATCAATGTCAATCCTTAAAGCCATTGAAAACCGATACACCAGCAATCCAATAACCCAAACTATCCAAGAACTTATATTTACTCAAAACACGATAGGAGTAAAAATAGAACTAGTTTGGATTCCTTCTCATAATAAAATTGTTGGAAATGAGAAGGCAGACTCAGCTTAAAAAATGGCAACATCATTATCAAATGATGAATCGCAAATTCATGGCCCCCAGAAAGATATAAAAAAATCTTTTCAAGGACTCTTATTTAAAGTATTGGAACTCACAATGGAAAATGCAGTCTACAAAGCTACACCAAGTAAGATTCTGGATCCAGATCTACTGAAATCAAACTTCAAAAGAAGAGAAGAAGTCGTCATTAGAAGATTAAGAATCTGTCACTTTAACCTAAATTGCTGGTATCTCTTCAAAAAATACAACCCTGAACCCTGTCCTAAATGTGGCGTGTCAACTCCGCATATTATTCTTGATTGTCAAGGACTCGATAGTATTAGAAAATCACTAAAAATAGAAGGCAGTTTGTATTTATTGTTCAATTCAGGAGGTTGTAAAAGAATTATAAAATATTTGAAATAAGTAAATTGTTTAATGTAATAAAATAATTATGCAATTTTTTCTATGATATATTGATGTAATGGTACAATTGTTTTTAAAGTTGAAATTGTTGTAATGTATTAATGTAAACACAATGAGATCGCCAATGACCCGAGGTGTAGTAGATCGACCATAAATAAACAAATAAAGTAATTACAACGTTTAAGCTAGAAAATTTTGTTGGATATATATTTTAAATAATGACTTTCAGTTAAAGTATTTAGTGATCAGATAATACAATTTCCAGGGTGAGGTTACAACGATGAAAATTGTTGTGTTTATTCATTGTTTTATAAAATCACTTGGTAAATACGTAAAATAATAAATATGATTTTCAGCAGAATATATGTTAGCGTCATTTGATTCATTTCAAACACTCTTACTTTATAAGTAATGACTATAATTGTCTATTTAAGGTAAAAAAAAAATAATTGAAAATTTTATGAAATATGAGACTACTGTATCGTTACTCATAAAAAATAACGATTTTCTTGAGTTCTAATTTCTTTTTCAATTTTTTACTACTTTTTCCCCATCAGTCGCATCATTGGGCCCCTTGACTTGCGAGTCCCGGAGATTTCCCGGCCTGCCCATGCATATACTTGGGTTTTTCTAACGTGGCATCTGTGAGTAGTATCTCCAAGATGGAATTCGACACGACTTTGTTTCATTCTCAGTCCTGCCGCTAGAGTCGCTTGATCGCCAGCACTGCTTGATACGGTCGCAATCATGCGACAACTTGCGGCAGGACAACAAAAGACGCAAAAAACGTCGAGCCGAATTTCATCTTACCGGGAGCGGTAGCTCAGTGCAACAACTGATGTCACTGCAGCGCCTCTGATCGGGAGGTCCTAGGTTCGAGTCCTGACGGCGGCAGGATTTTCGACACTGGGTTTTCAGCTAGGTCGAATTCAGTCACTGTCTGGAGGATAATTCTAGCGGCCGGCTGCTCTGATCGGTAGTTTTCCGTGATTTCTCTGATCAACACCAGGTGAATGCCGGAGCAGTACCCTACCAAACGGGCCACGGACCGCGCGCGATTTGTCCTTCCTCCTACTTGTCCTCTCCTCTCCTCTCCTCTATCACATATTCCGGGAGACCGGTCGGGAGCTTAGAGTTTGTCACGGCTGGGGTGGTGCCCTGCTGGTGGGAGAGTCCTGGTTAGGGAGAAACCCCACTAGCCGACGGTAGGTCGGCGCCGGATCTCGCCATCCAACGGGGAAGAGATCACCGCCACCTCCCGAGAAAAGAACATGCACTACACTAACGGGACTAATGACCAAGGCAGTTTACGCGCCCGGAAAGACGAAAAAAAATAAATCAATTTCATCTTGAAGATCCTTCCTACAGATGCCACATTAAAAAAAAACAAGTATAGCAACGGCACTGCTGGCTGGCACTGTTTGGCGGCGCGGCGTCGCTCGTCCCGTCCATTTGCGGAGCGACGAGGTCGTTCGCCAGCGGACGGCGGTGGGGAAGGGCGGGCGTCGCGGCGGGAAGCATCCCAGAAGCGCCCGGGCGACCCTCACCTCTGCCCGGCGCCGCTCACTTAATTGGATCTCACTCAGGCGCTCGCCCCGGCAGGAATCCAGCGGCGTGGGCCCCGCACTCCTGCACATCCTGAGGACCGGTGGCGCCGTAACTACTTGCGGCGGCCGCTAGGAAAACTACGGTCAAACCTCAGAATAACAGTCTCTCACGTGTCCGGCACGTGGTGGAATGCGAGTTGAAATAAAAAATTAGGTGGTATATTTAGAGGAACAATAAAAAATAATTAAAAAAGAAAGTAATGAGTATATACTACATTCTAAAATATAGTAATACTTTATTGGTTTTTTACAGTATATACCACTGATTTACGATCATTCCTTCCTCCCTCCCCGCGCGCGATTATTTCCTCCTATTCTTTATTCTATCCTCACCCCTTACATGCTTTACCTTCTCTCTCTCTCTCACTCTCACTCTCACTCTCACACTCACACTCACACTCACACTCACACTCACACTCACACTCACACTCACACTCACACTCACACTCACACTCACACACTCACACTCACACTCACACTCACACTCACACTCACACTCACACACTCACACTCACACTCACACTCACACTCACACTCACACACTCACACACTCACACTCACACTCACACGCACTCTTACACGCACTCTCACACGCACTCTCACACGCACTCTCACACGCACTCTCACACGCACTCTCACACGCACTCTCACACGCACTCTCACACGCACTCTCACACGCACTCTCACACGCACTCTCACACGCAATTTCACACGCACTCTCACGCGCACTCTCACGCGCACTCTTACACGCACTCTCACACGCAATTTCACACGCAATTTCACACGCACTCTCACGCGCACTCTCACGCGCACTCTCACGCGCACTCTCACGCGCACTCTCACACGCACTCTCACACACACACTCACACACACACACACAATACATATAGCATACAACACTATACTACTCTATATAGAAATACTAAAATGGTGTGCAAGAGTAGGCATCGAGAAGTCGAGACATGGAGAAGGAAAAAGGGAAAGGTGGTCGGAAATCTTGACGTTGGATCAGGATTTTTGCTGTAGTCTCACCCACTCTCTCTACTCTGCCATTTCCGTGTCCTAGCTGATTCGTCCTCCCACCCGTCATTGTTTCCGTTGCCTCCCTTGCCAACTTGTTCTCTCCACCTCTTTACCCATTTTGTTTCCCTTTGTCTTGGTATGCGTTAATAACCACAAAATACCAACATTCCTCTTGCCTCTTCTCTCGCCCTTCTCCTGTTCTTCTTGATGATGACAAAACATTCGACACTGGCTAAGTCGAATTGTACCGCAGTCTGGAGAAGAATTCTACAGGCCGATTGTCCTTATCGGTTGTTTTCCGTGGTTTCTACAATCAACATCTGGCAAATGTGGCGGAACAGTACCCTAACAAATGGGTCGCGCGCGCGCGCACACACACACACACACACACACACACACACACACACACACGCACACATACGCACACACACGCACGCACGCGTACACGCACGCACACACGCGCACAAGCACACACGCACACACGCACACTCACTTACATGCCGTCCCCACTCTGATTTATTGTCCTTATCGCCTTCTCAGTATCTGGAGTCCACGCGTCTCTAGTGTCACCATTGACCTGAACCCGCACTTGTTGCTGCCATCCCCCTGCGCTATCCCTAATACTGTTGTTCCTACTTACAGAAATACCTCTTAAATTCGTCGGTACTCTCAATTTTGTCCGTTGTGTTGCTCTCTGTTCTGCTCTTCTTAATTAGTGTTTTCACAGGAGCCCTCGCCGTACTTTCCTTTTCGTTATACGGTATGATACGGTTTTGGTGAGATATTTTCTGCGATAAAAATCTTTTTTGTCAGATTTACAAATATGAAAACAGTTTTCAAATTATTACGCAAAATCATGCATTTCACTTTACGTGTATCATTATTAGGCAAGTCCGAACTTCTAAAATGCTGTGCTGTGTAAAATTTCCTCAAAATTGGATAGAACCTTCTCATTCTAAGTTCCTTAAACTAACGCAAATACCACTGATACTCTCTCAGAGTATACGAGTATTAACTAATGAGTGCACCTTGCTACTTTCATTTCTCCTACTGTCCCTTCCGCCCCGAGAATCCTCAACCACAATTATCAGCAGCTTCATAGTTCGTTAATTTGCTTAATCATCATCCGTACAGTGCACGCCAGTCTCTTCTTTGCCGCGATCTCCACGGATTCACCATTGCCGCATCCACCTCCGAAGCCGACATACCTCCTCTCGCGGTTGTTGCAAAACCTCCCCTCGTAAAAGGAAGAAAAAGAACGACGCGCCGCACGCGAAATTGCCGGGTGAGAGGACTAATTGCGGCGGAGGATTAGGAGAGGCCACGTGTCGTCCGCTCGAAACTCCGTTTGCTTTGGTCGGAGCTCATTTGCTTGTTTGGATGACTTCCTTTGTTCGTTAATGACTGACTTTAGTTTTTGTGATCAGCTGATTAAGGTTATTTTACGAGCAATGAGGAAGTCCTTCAAGGAGACAAATGTCGCTTTGTAATTTCAATTTGCTCTCCCAATTACCCAATAGAATGTGGGACTAGAAGAACAAAAGGTATTGTTTCAATTTTCATTCTGTTACATATAGAGAGTAATCGTAAATAAAGTAGAAAAGTTTTTAAAATGAATTTATCATTATTATAATATTTTTGATAAATGATTCGGTAAAAATTGTTCTACTCTCTTCTCAAAAACGTCTATTGTGTTGTTAATTTATTTATGTTCTTATTTATTTTGTTCATTAGACAGATATACTTAAGATTATACCGTAATTTCAAAGAAACTAATAACACAAAAATTAGTCGTGTCTGATCTACAATACCAGCAGACGTTTCGGAAGAAAGGAAACTTCGAAAAGGTTCAACTTCTTTTTTTTTTGCTCATGAGACTCCTGTATTACTTGTATCTAGTAATTTTATTGCTAGTAAGTACGTACCTACTGCTGTATGTACTCCACTAGTTGCTTAGGAAGCCTGATGTCGGATGTCGTTGAGCAACGATGTGCTGTTTTCCATGAACGTTTTCCGTGTGCATACGTACTCCGTTTTTGAAGGTTACGCCGAAAGTCTCGCAACGTTGCCTGCGGTTGTAACACACGTAGAGAGCATGAGTTGCGCGACCGCTCAGGGTGGCAGCCGTGACCGCCACCGCCCGCAACTGCATGTTCCATTAAGGCGCGGCAGTAAAACATCGCGAGTGGCGTTTAGGGGGCGCGTGCTGCTAAAACCGCGCGCGTTGCACGAGTAGGCGGCGGGCGTGCAGGTTCGACCTGTTCCCTCCCGGCGGGGATCCGTCCGGTTTCTCGGTATCCGGGATTCATGCGTTTGACGGTTATCAGTCGCGAATTTTAGAGTTTTTGCAAGACGGGAAATCATATGTCGTAGTACGTAAACATTCTCGACAAAAAAAATAACGTATCTTCAGAAAAAATGAGTTTTTGTATGTCGTACAAACGAAAACGTACGTTAAAATTAGGAAATATTTGGAACTGAATACCTCTAACAGAATCAGAAAGCTTTTATGGAACATTTGTGTATCTCTGAGTCTATTTATGCTTTTATTAGCATTACAAGATAGTGATACAATAAGAATAAACATGAAATCTCATTGTATCATACGAATATGTAATACATATCTATCTCCCTGTCCATGTATAACTTCCAAGGTAACCCTTCTATTTTACTATAACATTTGTAAATTGTTCATATTAGGAATGGGGTTTATTTGGCAATTATAACGCCCTATGGATAAATAATTAATTTTTCGTGGCAATCGTTGTAGCCTCTTTATATACATAACCTCCAAATCCTAAACAATTACTGGTTTATTCCTGACATAAGTAAACTGAGAAAAAATTAACAATTAAGTTCCTGTCATATTATATTGGTAGTAAAGTATTGTATTTTTCATTACTTCCATGCTCAGTGTCTGTTAGTGTTGAATTCGTGTTTAGTGCTGGCGGCGACAACTACGTAATGTGTATGTTTTGTCGTAGACGACAAAACAGGGAGAAAGACGGGACCCGTCAATCGAAATCCCGATATTTGATGCCGGTGCATGCGCAGTACAATTCTCCCCACAATTGTCGTGTTACGTCTTTCAAATTCACGACTTGCAAAAACTCTTTTTTGTTCAGGAAGAGAACGGTAAATATTCAGGGACAATTTCAGGAGAATTGATTAATTGATTATTTCGTGTGTCCGAGTGCGAGAGCTTCTATGGAATTTTGTCCTGTAAGTGTAGTGCATGTTTTTATCACGAGAGGTGGCGATGTTCTTTCCCCGCTAGATGGTGAGATACGGTGGCGACGTATGGGAGCAGGAACTCGAGAAAAATCCCAAAATATTTGCATTTTAGATTTTGACTGAAAATTGCAAGTAAGGATTTATTATTCTCGTACTGCGCATAGCGACTGAATTATCATACTCGATGCCTCAGTGCTTATGGAACGCCGTGAAATATCAAGGCTCGAAGGAAGATGTTAAATAATATTTGCCGTTTAATATTAACCCGCCATTCATATTTTCTCTTCATACGTTGCATTATGGCAGCAACGTTTTTAAAAAACTTTTCTTAGCCAGTGGCGAGGCGTTTGGTTATTTATAGATGCGCCGATGATCAAACAAAATTTAGGCGCTCAGGATAATAAGGGCAGATCCAAATCTCGCCTACCATGTACCTATCGTATGCCGAAATATTAAATGAATTGGGATATGGCAAAACCGTCAAATACCACCTTCAAAAGTTTGTCTGGAGTGAAAGAGAACATGGACGAAAACAGAAAAAATCCTTTTTTTGAAAATGAACTTCGGTTGGGATCTGCCATTATTATTCTGACCGCCTCAATTATGAAAATAATGACTACATTTTTAAATAAATTATCAATATTTTAGAGAAGATTTGAATATTAGGGAAACATATGCAGAAATTTTAATGATATTAGTAAACATGAACTATAAGTTAGTTGTTTACTTATAGTTCGTGTTTACTTATGACCAAGCCCCGTTAACCTGCCTTCCAATATTTCATCAATTGGTCGTTAAGAATTCTTCAATATATTAGTAAAAAACAGCTGAAGAATAGCCATGAAACCACGAGAAGCACGTAAAACATTCCACAATTTAGCGCATCGAAATCAGAGCTCGCCGCCCCTCACGGCCCCATACGGCCTCTTCGTGCTCTATTCCTTCAGACAGCGATAAGCGTGGTGAAACATGCCCTTACGACGAAGTATGAACTGATGAGGGAAACGGTGAATTGTGTTTGTGTGCCCTGATTGAGTGCTTTTACTGGATTTGATGGCGTTTTATGTGTTTTTGATTGTCATACACTGTGAAGGAAAACTAAGATATCAATGTTAACTGAGAGAAAAACTGTTCGGTTCACATACATTTGAAGCGAAATATTCGATTTATTGAAAAAATTTTCTTTTAAATGTGAAAATACGTTTTTTTGATCATTTATTTGCTAATTTGAATAAAAATATTTTAAAAAAAACTGGGATTTTAAAAATGAACTGATTTATTGAATAGGATCGTCACATTTTAAGAAATTCCATGAAAATTGGTAAAAGTTTTGAAAGAAGAAAATTGTAACTGCGTGTTTAAGGAAATTTTCCATATATCTAAATTAATAGGCACGATATCAGCTCCAAGAGCATCCTTAGAAAGAAGTTTTCTGCTTTAGAAACATGATTACAAAAGATAAACACAGGAAAAAAAATTAATGTGCACCTTGTCCCTTGTACCAATTGAGAAAGAACTTTTGGATTCCTAAGGAGAGAAAGAGGATTTCTACAATAATCATTCAAAATTTTGCCACTACAACAGGACTATATTCTATAATATATTTAGTAGTGTATGATTTTTAGGAGTATTTACACACTTATCTTATAAATTCATGAATATCAATACAACTAATATGACAGCTTCCAAACATCACGCATTATTTTAGAACATTAATTATATACGTTTTACGAATTTAAATCATTCCCTCGCCCATCTCAGGAATGGTCGTATCTCAGTTTTAATATCACGCACAAAATTCTAAAGGAGTTGGATACTAAAACAAATGTTTACTTCTTTGACATGAGATGATATAGACATGTACTTGTTTACAGTAAATTGAGTTCAACTGCAAAAACTGTTGTTTCGAGTATCCAATTCCTTTAGGATTGTGTGAATGGCATTAAACGTCAGATACGATCATTCGTGTGATGGTCGACGATTTAGAATTTCAATTTATATGCATAACCAAATCGTTCACACGATTTGTATTCGGATAAGTACCTTTGTCTTCCGTTCCTTTCTTCCTTGCTTCGTCTGCATTCGGAAGTTCAACAATATCTAGTTTATTCAAATCTGACGGACTCGTGACGAAGAGCTCCGATCTTTGGAGAGGGTTCGTAGCATTGATATGTTACGGCAATATAAAGATAGTGTGACTCCAGAAGCAACACGTGGGCGTCGTGTATGCAACTTAGAATTTTGTGATTCTCTACCTGCTTTTTTTACACAGCGTCAACTCGCGTGAGGCAAGTTCGACTCGTGATGATTTGGAACATTCTTTTAATGCTTCGAATACTCAAATAGCAACGACTGCTCCGTCAACTTTGGGTCTATTTCGAATTGTTTGCGAGTAAATTGTGCGCTTTCGTGCCAATATTCAATAATAATAATAATAATAATAATAATAATAATAATAATAATAATAATAATAATAATAATAATAATAATAATAATAATTTTGACAACCGAATACTACACGAATTTTAAAATAAGTATTTCATTTCACATTTACTGGATTGAATAAATACCAGTTTTGCCGTCATAGCTCGATTTCTAAAGCATTTCAATATTGTCTTCAGGAAGCTGAGGAGATTAATTTTTAAAAAAATTTAAAAAATCGAAAAAAATTAGCGTGATTTTGATCGTTGAAAAACAGGACACCCAACGATGTGCGACCTCATGGCACTTCACAAAGTTAGATTTGGGTACTATTCAAATCTAGCGATGACCAGGTGAAAATGCTAAGCATCGCCACTGTTCTTAATATGCAAAGAACAAATGTAAAGTATAAATGTACTGTTCTGGCAGGATTCGTATTATTATTTTAGTAAAAATATTTAATTTATCACGGTGTGTGGGAGATTAACAGAGAATTTTATTTGTTGTTCTAGAGCAGTGTGCGTGGTAGCGCTTGGAAAACCATTTGGTATGGTTTTGTTCAGCAAAACTTTTTTCTGTTGAAGATGTTTCAAAATATTTAAAGATCATTCATAACATTTTACTTTCCTTTGACCAAAGAAGAACCACTTGAAATAATTTTATAAAGAATTACCTTTCTTTCCTTCTTTCAACAATCTCAGTGTTACGTTATTTCTCTCTGCTCCTTTTTTCTTTTTTTTCTCTCTCCATATATCTCTTTTCATTTGTTATTTTACCTTTATCTTCTTGCTTCTTGTTTTGAAAACCCTTACTCATTTGTTTTAGTTCTTGAGTTCCCTTCTCTTTGTAATTATCATAATTAATTTTACACGCAGTTGTGTTCAATTTTTCTCACGAATATTTAAATGTTTTTCAATTCGTAATACGTGATTTCAATGGGATTTGAAACTAATGTAGAGTCTCAATATGATAGTTTTTGTTGAACCATTTGTTGTTCCGTTTTAGCAAAATCTGAAGCCAGTTTCTGTCGTGCTCATTCATGCACTCTCATGTAATCTTTTGTATAGTACTCAGTGACCCATTCACGAAAGGAAAAAAATATTTTCATTACTGTTAGAGACGGGCCATCGTTGAGTCATTTCATTGTAGAGTGAATAATGCATAAACTCCAACAAAAGATGCTGAGTTGAAGAGAGACCAAACCACCACGCAGAATTTTGATGAACCCGGTAGTCCATTATTGGCCCAGCCTTGACGCTGTTCTACTAACACGAAATGCGCCACTTTCAATTACACTTTCTCGAGGCATCACAGAGCTAACGGTTCTCCCAGGTCGTTCACTTCTTCTGAAGAATGTAAATCGCTGTCGTTTACGTCGCTCAATTTTCCACTGACCCAACGGCATCTCGCCGTAACGCAAGTAAATACTCACTGAGCTCATGCTCGTCCTTACTCTCTGGTTCGCCTACCCAACCATCTCAGTCCCAGCCACCCTTCCTGTCCCTAGTGCAGACAGCTTACCGCGACAATATCGATTTTCTCCCTGTTAAATACTTCTTGCGGTCCTGGTTAAAATTCCAACAGTGTATGCTCATTCTCATTAACTTGTTCGTCAGCGCATCCAACTTCATGAACTCTGCCACCGTAGTGCTCCGAGTGAAGGTACCTCAGCAAGTCCAAGATACCTGTGTCAAATGCGTACTAAGCACGTAGGAAGATGTAACCCAGTAGATAGTAGTAGAGATCAGTCCGATAGGCTGAAATACTTTTGATAATCTTATCAACCCTATCTCGAATTCTTTGATCGGCTGCGAATGCTCAGTGATCATACATAGCGAAATCTTTTAGCATCGTTGACCGGGAGGTCCTGGCATTCAAGTCTCAATGGTAGCAGATTCTCGACAATAGATTCATAGCTTGGTCGAATGAAGTTCTGGAGGAGAATTTTAGTTGCTGACTGCTCTGATCAGTAGTTTTCCTTATGTTTGACGATCAATACGGCAAAAATTAGAGCAGTTCTCTAAAACTCTGCGATCTTTGCTTTATATCCGTGTCCCCTGTTGACAATGCGCACACACATACACTGACATGCATTTCACTATCACTCAGATCGAGAGCTCAGTGAGAAGTTTACAGCACGACCCGGTTGGTGCGTTGTTTTACTGGAGGAGATGCCTGAAGGAAGTTTTAGAGGAACCGCATCACCTCCCAGAATTAATGGAATAAACACCGAAGTAATTGACGCGCCCAAAATCAATAAATATATACGAACTCGTACTTATCACTCACCGGACTTGATATCTCTGGTTTCATTCTTTCAATTCAAACCTTAGTAAGCATAAAAATTCGATCATTTCATAATTTGTTGAATAATCCTTGTTTGAGATGCACAGAGAAAAATGATTTTATTCTGCGGGCGTTGCGGGCGTTGCGGGCGTTGCGGGCGTTGCGGGCGTTGCGGGCGTTGCGGGCGTTGCGGGCGTTGCGGGCGTTGCGGGCGTTGCGGGCGTTTCGCTTGCAATTGAGTTTTCGGTATCAAGGACCAACAAAATAGGAATTCTGGCTACATCACATATTAGAGGGCTTTTTTCTTTTAATTAAGTAACTGCATTTATCCACTTTTTCGTTATCAGGATCCGGCAATGAATTTTTTTCTGCCGAAAATCCACCGTTTTTTCGCGCAGCATTACATAACTTTCTCTACATTACGTATATTACTCCGTATATACATAGGTATGCAAGAAAGTAAAAATGATATTTCATTAAAATCTGTCTCCTATTTATCATATACTCGTATAACTGTGTTCAGCATGCTCTTAATAATTCACTTCACCACAATAAGAGCATCAGTTAATCCCATACTGCAGTTAAGTGAATCATTTTTTCGTCTACGTTTCTGCATCCCACGAAATTTGCTAAAACTTGAAAATTAATAATTTGTATTACTGTTTCTTATATTAACTTCATATTATTATATAATAAGTTTGGCTAACTTAAGATGAACAAATGCAAAAAAAAAAAAAAGTATATCTGGCCCAGTTAACCAAACAGTCCTGTATATCAATACAAGTAACTGGAGTTATTTTCTGACGTTAACTATCCACTCCACACAATTTTGCGTAGTGTAACGATTATGGACAATGTACTGAAATTACATATTATAATGTTCTAACCGAAGTGCTAGCAGTACGTTTTTCGAAATTTTGATTAATAAAAACTAATGGCGGCATGCATGGTAATAGTCTAGTTTTTTGATATTACAATTGTTTGGTGATGGAAACACCAGAATAACGTTCGTAAAAAACTATTAATTTTAACTTACTTTCATTGAGCGAAATAACTTCTTTACCGTGCGATATAGAGCCCTGATGAGTCCCAACGAAAAAAGTACGTCTTAATCCATTTATCGAGTAGTTTATGCTAACAAATGAAGCAGAATAATAATGTTATCTTCTAAAATATTTTGATGTTTCAATAGCAGGAAAGTCGTCAAATGATGACATTAAGCGACAGTGTTGCGTAATATTCATTTTCCCACTTCCCAGGCAATATTCTGCGTCCCTTTATTTTCTGACTCCCAATTTACAACTAGAGAAAGCGTACCTCCCCATCTCCGTTCTGATAGACTGAAACATTTTCTTGAGAAACTTCAATAAAATATTTCAATAGTCTTTAATTTTTTAAACTTAATTTAATTAATTTAAATTACTTAATTAATTTAAGTTAATTCACAATTAACTTTGTAATTGCAGAATTACATGAATTCAAACGGATTGGTAAGGCTGTATTAGTATTTTTTGATATTTTGCGATGAAATAAAAAAAAATAGTTCACGCATTGGTAGTGATGTAAAAAACCGATAATAATATAAACTTATAAACCCGTTTTTATATATTTATATAATGAGACTTGAGATTTGAAATTATACGTGCAATTTTTCTTCTTGCAGCCGTCGACACTGTCGCTTTTGGGGAAAGTGGCCTTCGCGACCTTTCCCCTGTTCTTGCAAAAGTGCCAGCGCCGCGAAGGCAATCTTCCCCTAATGCGACAATGGCAACGGTTGCTAACAGGAAATCTCGTACATTTAGTTCAAAATCATATGTCTGATAGTATAATTTTATACTCAATATACTATCAAAATATTAACGTATGTTACATCAATGCATTCGTCTATTTATGATTATCTATCGCTAGTGAAAAAAATATATGGTCCCATTTAAAAAATCAAAGATAATTAATTTTTTCGAAAACTAAAAATATTTCGAATTATATCTCTACCGCACATTACTTCCCACATGATTCCGCATTGTTAAGCGAAAACTGTATTTCGATATCGGGGACCGTTTAGAAGTTATGAGGTGGCCCATAGTTGGTGGGACTCTGTATAATTCTATTTCTCAGAAAATGTTCATTACGAATTTTTCTATTTTCCAATAAATAAGCACTTTTTACAACAGTTATTATGTTTTATTTAATAAAAACCTCATGAAAACATTTTTCTATTTTGTAATTAAATTACCCACCTCCCAGAAATGTTTCCGCGCTCAAATTTCTTTCGTTGCCCGCTGCAGCGACGATTTTCAGTGGCAGCACCCGCGAGGCATAAATAGGAACACGAATGCCCATGCGGACAAAACTGACCGCCCTTGCTATAGGTTCTGCTAGGATATTATTTGATTGACAGTGACAACTATTACGATCGCGACATTTTACAATCTTTTATTTTAGTCATCAATATTCCCTTCGAGATTCTGAAATTTTTTTCTGAAGCTTGGCATATTGTCAGTCCACTCTTAATGCAGGTATTCTTCAGCTCACCGATCGCAATAAGACGTGACTTGAACCGCGAGTACTTCGAAACAGCAATCTAGCTTAAATCAAGAATAACATGGGCATCAGTTAAACCCCATTTCTAAAATACATTAACAAAATTATATAAGAAACAGAAAACTGATTAAAATGAAAACAAAATGAAAGACAAAAAATTGAATTAAAACTATAATGATAATAGGACGCACTATTTGGTATCGCAGTATTATAATAATTCATGAAGTCCGCAGAAAGGTTTCCAATCCCCAAAAGTTTTGTCCACACTAGGAAACGAACTCGCTTAGGTGCAGAGATTGGTTTCCATGTCCACTACACTATTATCTCTCCAAGAATCACAGCCCCTCCGACACAAAAAAAGTTGGACAGATTAACACATGCTCATGAACGAGAATGAAGTATGTTTCGAACTTGACGTGGGGTCTCACAGTCCGCGGTATCTACTAATGTTTGAAAGTAGGGTGCGACTACTAGAAGTTTGAGATCGCCTGTTGGAATTTACGTGTTTCGGGAACTACTGTATGAACAGAACTTTTCAAGAGTTCAATTCAATAACACGGCGACTAGAGCAAGTGACCTCTCTGAGAGTCATTTCAAAACATAGGCGCGTGAGGGATGTTATGTCCTTGCCTTCAATGGAAATGGAAACAACGCTAATTAATGTAAGGAAGTATATGGATTTGGAATATATACATTAAAAAAATATTTTCATCACAAATTTGCTCTCTCATTAAACTTAACTGAGCTCATGCTTAATTTCCCATACCAGACATTAGAAATTTCTATCATTACATGTCAATTAGGTATAAGATCGATTATTACAGAACAAATCATCAGATTGATGGTGTACTTCTCAATATTGTCTGTGAAAAGTATACAAATGAATGTTATAATAAGAAAGAAGTTTCGTCTTCCTAAAACATGTGTATACTGTTTAGTTGCATGTTTTATTTCTGTATTTAAATGTGTGTAGCATTACAATGCAAACAAAACTCTTATTCGTTTATTATATTGAATTTAAATTATTTTTCACAATTTAATACACGACAAGAACGTGTTCCTACAAAAGGGATTAACGAAGCATTCTCCAGGGGAGGGAAGTGTTATTGGATTGGTGCCAATTTCTACAGACTCCGCCTCTTATGCCTTTTAAGGCGAGGAGAACGGGGAAATCTTCCGAGGCTAGGCCACTTGAATTACTAGAAGAGCCTATGATAAGCGTTGCTTGCCTTAGAGTTAAGGATTGCTCAAGTCCGGTGTCAAATATACATTATCTATATATTTAAAAAAATAAGGTATTTTTCCATGGCTTCGTTTAGAGCTTCTACTGAACCGATTGTAGTATTTTTTCCTTTAAATGAAAGAATGTGATCCCTAGATGTGTTATCAGATATTGTTTGTGTTGATTCACCAACATTTAGTGTGTAAATTAATTAATTAAATATTTCTTTAATGGTACGCTTATCAATAGTCAATTGTTTTCTTCCAAAGGGTGGCTGTTTCAAAATCGATATATATGAGTCGATAGATGCTTCATGGTGGCGCTGTTTGATGTTTTGTTTTGATTGTTGAGATTTGTTTACAATTCATCAAGGTTTTGTTTCAGTTTAATTATTGCATTGTGGCGTTGACAGTTTGCATGTATTTGCTTTTGTGGTGTATTTTGTAGAGAACATTCGGACAGTGTGTTTTGCTCGGTTGTACTGAAGTAGTGAAGTTGTTCACAGGTTATGTCGAATTCCGAATCGTTGCCCACGCGTCCCAAAAGACGCAAACGTACGATAACTGGACGCAGGGAAAGAGAAAAACAGCGTAAGTGTCGTGATAGTGAGGTCATTTCGTTTTCTGCTGGGTCGTTGTCTATGAAATGTCAGTTTTGTTCTGCTTTGCACTTCGCATGTGAGAGAAATTCTGCAAACGATTTACTCTGTGTTGCTTAAATGGGAAAATAAGTTTACCTTCAGGCGATATGCCAGAAGTAATAAAAATTGTATATAGGACATGATGACACATCAAAAAACTTTAGAAATAATATCCGTCAGTATAATAGTGCTCTTTCTTTTGTGCAATTTGGCACCGATATTGCATTGCCTCCTGCCCATGGGCCATACGTGTTCAAAATTTTGGGAACTCACATCACAGAATATCTTCGTTATACCCTGAAGATCCAAACAATGCAACGTATTGTGAACATTAGTCTGGTCACAGTATTTTACATTTATCTCAGATCTCACCGTCAAATTTTGACGGGTTTTCACTAGTTACTCTTTAAATTATTAACGAATGAGACATCATTGAATTTCTCTATTGATATATTCATTACAGGTAAAAAATGTATGGTTGTATTTGAAAATTCACATGTTATTCAATTTCACCAAAATTAAAATTAATACACAGAATGTATCTGCTGCCTAAAACTTGCCTCGTGGAATAAATACGAAAATGATCTCTCATGCCACCGCTCTGTCCAAAAGCATTTTGCAAAATAATTTGTTGATAATGAATTTCCTCGCTAGACGTTAAACATATTGGCATACACTTTGCACCACTGAATAGAATGCATTCAACCACAAAGAAATCTTCAAATTTGCAGGATAACAGTTCCTCTCAGCGTTTTGAAATTTGCCAGAGAATTTATTTATAATAAAACGTGTGTCAACGATACATGAAGAATCGAAAGTTAAAAAACAGCTTATGAGCAACAATTTCCACCGATTTGTCGTAAGTCACAAATCGTTAATACAATTTAATCAGCAGAAAGCAAGACACTGCAAAACTATTTGAATTTTATACTTGACAGCCAAGATCGAATGAATTGGGGGTTGGAAGCAAGTGAGGGTTCTCATCAGACGCTAAGATCCTATAAACAAATGCATATCTCGAAAACGAAAGGCGATAGCTCCGGTTGGATTGCGGAATTTTGCATCTTGTGTAAAGGGATATGAGATGAGAGAATAAAACAGAATTGCAAAATTTGTAAAATTATAAACAATTTCTAATTTTTGCAATTCTAAAGTGGGAAGGGTTTTCTGATGTCCCAGAACCAAAAACTGCGAATTAACAATTTTGCAACAATTAAAAATTTTATAAACAATTCCGAAATGTGCGCTATTCCTGCCGGGGAGTGTCCCCAAATTGCCCCTGATATGATGATAGCAAAATAACAATTTTGACATGAGATGCAAATTAACTGCTTAATATCTAGTTTAATTGTTGCAAATTGTAGTTTAATTGTTGCAAAATTAAATTGTTACTTTAATGAGAAATATACAGCTGGTCTTTGAATTTTACTTTCTTTTATTGAAATGGTTCCCTAGAAGTCCTAACGATTCGAGAAAGACAGTATTTTGCATTTTTGCAAATGTAATATACATATGAACAATTGAAAATATGCAATTATAATCGTTTTTCTTATCGCAAAATTCTGTAGTAAATTATTCATTTGATAAAGTTCATAAATTGCGTTTGGACAAGAATATTGGAATTTAAATATCTATAAGAACGTAATTGTTCTAAAATTAGTGTTATTTTATCTGATATCAATGTAATTTCTTCAAAAAGAATTGTGTTAACAGTGGTTAAGTGCTATGAGTTCATATATATTTCAATGAATTTACTTTCATGTTCATTGAAGTGTTTCTTTCATGTATTTTTCATTTGAAAATACTTCCACATCTGAACTGGCGGCGCCCGCCATTTTGTACGACGTTATTTTGTTAGGGCACTCCCCCCTGCGTTGAGATTGGCTACGATGGTTTGTGAGGCTCCGCCTGCGACGTTTCGTCATGACAAGGGCTGTCCAAGCCGTGCAAAAGCTGAACTTAGCCGCAGACGGCCGCGATCAATTTATGTTTCCAGTACTGTACACAAAAAAAAATTCTATCCAATATCTTTATATTCTAATCAATAAAATAATGTTCTCATTTGCCCAGGCACAAAATTGAAATACCAAGCGGAAGAGTATTCACACAGGGCTACGGGGAGCGAATTTACTCCTATGTCCGGTCGGGCTTACGGTTCCGAGAAAAGAACTATTAAATTGTGGTTCCTTTATTGGAATTGTGAGCCCGAGCGGATAAAGTGCAAATAAGCATGCCGGAGCCCTCTACAAATACATGCTTCCACTTATCATTCCATTTCTGTGCCTGGGCAAACGAAAATTATTACTGAGCAAACATAAACACACTATTTGGAAATAGTTTGCACAATATCATTGTTGTTCCTTTACTGGAATTGTGAGTCCGAGAGGACAAAGTGCAAATTCGCATGCCTGAGCCATCTACGAGTACACCTTTTGATTGTAATTATTTTTCTGTGCCTGGGAAAACGAAATTTATTCATGGACAAACGAAAGCATACTCTTAGAAAATAATATACACAATATCTTAAGTGTTCTTTTACCGGAACCGTTAGTCCGAACGTACATGGGAACAAATTCGTTTGTCTTCGTCCTGTGTGAATACTCTTCCGCTTGTTAATTCAATTTTGTGCCTGTGCAAACGAAAATATTGTTTGGGCCAACGAGAACGTTATTTGATTAAATAGAATATAACGAAATTTTTTATGTGCACACCTGCGAAAATGATGGGTATGCGTAGTATGGTTAAATTTCCAGATTTCGTTCTAGCCAACCTGAATGAAGTTGGTTCGAAATTATTTTTCGTGTCTACTTGTTTTCTAGTGTTCGGCAAACAAAATGTTTTGGTGGGTAAACCATGGCAAACGATTTACGAACTGATGCAAAATACTTGAATTTCTTTTGTTTAACAATTATTTGTCCCGAAATTTTTTTGCGTGTAACTTTTTGTCTGGGGGTGGGGAAACGAAAATTGTGTGTGACAAACCTGGACAAACGATGGGCAAACGATATGCGAAGTTTGGTTGAAATTCCAGATTTTTTCCGGCCAGCGTGAAGTTAGCCCGAAAATTTGTTTTGCGTGTAACTTTTTTCTGGGGGTGGGCAAACGAAAATTTTTGGTGGACAAACCTGGGCAAACGATGGACAAACGAAATACAAAGTTGAAATCCCAGATTTTTTCCGGCCAACTTCACGGAGGTGATGTAGTGCTGTTATTAAAAGCACTTGAGTAGATCTTCTGCGGCCAGAGCCCATTAAAGTCACATTTTGCCACACTGTTCTAATGAATACGTTTGTCATACGTCCTAGGTTGATTTCTGCAGTTACTTCACGCTGTGTTGCTTGTCAGTTAGCTTTGACAACTCTACGAAAACGCCGCTGCTCTCAGTCATTAGGTGAAGGCCGTCGCCCACTGCGTTGACCGTGGTAAGAGGTTATGCCTGAAATTAGGTATTCTCGGCACACTCTTGACACTGGATCTTGGTATATTAAATTCCCTAACGATTTTGGAAACGGAATGTCTCATGCGTCTAGCTGCAATGGCAATTCCGCGTTCAAAGTTTCTTAATTACTGTCGTGCGTCCATAAACACTTCAGAATACTTTTAACATCCTTTTATCACATTGAATATTAATGAGACTCTGCCAACGCAGTGCCCTATTATACCTTTTGTACGCGATATTACTGTCATCTGTATATTTGCATAATGCTATCTCATGACTTTTCTCACCTCAGAATAGAATGAACATGATACATTTAATCTTGAGACATTTTTGCACATTTT
Source organism: Teleogryllus occipitalis (assembly GCA_011170035.1). NCBI lineage: Eukaryota > Metazoa > Arthropoda > Insecta > Orthoptera > Gryllidae > Teleogryllus > Teleogryllus occipitalis. The sequence goes on from BLKR01003866.1 coordinate 75,123, forward strand.
CATCTTGCATTACTCCATTATCATTTATGTTCACCATTATCATTATCTTATGTTCAAAATGAATTGCACGTCTTCAAACATTTCTCTTCACAATTGAAATCATCTTCACAACAGAAAGCCAGCTGGGCATCACACACAACTGTCCTACACTAGCAGTGAGGATAGGAGTCCAGCACCAACTTGTTTACATTATCGAAACGAGCGGGAGTGGCCTCCGTGACAAGGGAGCTCTAGGTAATTGCGTTGTTTGCGTTCGCGTGAGTTATACGTTGTGGGAGGAAAGGAGTGAGTGGGAGTGGGGGTGTCGTGGGGGTGCTGGCGTCCGTGCCGAGCGCGTTCCCTCAAGCGCTACCCCTGCGGCCCTCCACCTCCTAAATCCCTCCTCCAAAATCTCCCCTGCCCCCGAGGGCCTCTGTTAACTCTTCCTCGTAAATGCTACATTTAACAATACATTTTTGTGGCATCTCCAAAGATAAGATAAAGCTGTTGGACATCAAAATTAAAGTATATCATATACTTGTGATATTCCTTTATATATAATATCTTTTTTTACACGAACGTTTAATTTAGGACGAAATTCTGTGCTCCCTAGAAATATCAAATTAGAATTTCTTAAAAATTGATTCTATCTACATTTTTTAACAAATCAAATACTGAAATCCTTTAATATAATATTACCAATAATAATAATAATTGTTTAAATAAATATAAACTTTGTTTTCATAGTGTTGACATTTATTGAAATAAAAAATAAATATTTATTTAGTTATAGTTACTCAGGCCTGAAAAAATAATTGTATTAAAATCTTTGTGGCGTTTTGGCTGAACAAGATTTTTTAAAATTCACAGTTCTTTTTGACGATCAATCAGCACCATTTGGAGTTTACTGACGATTTTGAGACAACGCACCTAGCGATCGAATGCTGGCAAATATCAGAGTTTAAGCTTAAGTTTAATGGTAAGATAGTAATATAAATGTAAGAGTTGTAACAACCTTCAGTTGCAGAATTTGGGTTGCATCAGTTGAAGCACGTCTCAAAGTATGGTACTCATGCCATTCGGCAGAACTAGTGTTGGTTTATGTGTACGCGGTCGAAATGGGTCATGAACGCTCTGAGCATAGGAATAAAGGTGAAACTGAGATCATAAAAAAATACCCAGTTGATTTCAGGAAAGTAGCATGAAGTCTTGTTTCGGTTTCAAAGCAACAACTCATTACCAACACATACGATTGCCCAATGGTGAGTAGTGTAACCGGTAGGAAGGAGGCCGCCAACTAGGTAAGTCAAGGTTTGTGGCTTTACGATTGTGTTAGCAACAATGACATATTATGTTAATGCGTACATAACCCAAGTAAATGATTATGATTTAAATTCCATTCTTATTTCATGACTAGCAAAATACTGCATAGTGATTATAAAGAAAAAGAATGGGTGTGTCACGCCTCAAGCAGAGATGATTCATTAGGCTAAATTGTTTCACTAGTAGTGTTTCGTCTATAGGTTTCTATTTTTTTCATCACATCACGCACAGTCCTGTCATGCACACTGATCCTCTTAAGGGTACGGTATGCTAATCGAAATTCGGGGAATCTGAAGTATTCTGATCACGTGTGTCAGAACTACCTTCCACACCATGATTAATAAAATCTCTACGGAACATTCTGGTTCACTCTCATTACAGCGAGAGAGGAATATGTGCCCCACAACCCATTATGTGTTATAAACTCCTCGACAAACGCTACGGTAATTTATACTGACAAAACCCTTCCATTTAAAATAATGAATTGTGATAGCACTGGATTGCGAGTAAATGTGACATGCCGTTTTTGTTCTCATCTGCACTCTGCTGGGAAGTACTGCAATCACGAGGCAGGCGAGGCGTGGCCTGGAAGCAAGGGAGGGGGCGTAACGTCATCTATCCACAACTAGCAGAGTTCAGTACATTATCTTATCCCCGATTGCCGCCTGCCGTTGGCCCAGAGAATAAAATCCTCGCGCTGCTACGTTCCAGCGAGATTTCAGAGCTGGGGTGGAGCAGTGGGTCGGCGCAAAGATTGCAATACAATATACAGCGGGTGTAATATTTTTGATCAAGTAACATATGATTTATTAAATTCTCAGTCTGGTTTACCCCAGTAGTGCTGGGGTTGCTGGGGTTGAATGCACGCCACTGGTATTTCCTAGTGTTTGACAATTTATTAAGAGACTAACTCAGACCCTCAGAATCCTGAATTTGCAGGGAACCTTTACAAATTTCAAATAAGTTTCAAGCAGCTTTTGGGGAAAAAATATATTACATATCACAAACCAGTTTTAGTTGTAAATTACCATTGCATATTGTGACATACCGATATGTCACATGAAAATAAACAAACATTTATTAACATTAAAGGTCAGCTACACCAAAATATAACGAACGCATGGATTGGCTGGGTGAGAGAAGGACGGTCAAATGTTATGAAAAAAAAGAAGGTAGTTTAATACGAAGCTTCGAGGGGTGAATCATGCAGGAAGATTTCATTCTGACCGGCATCGCGTGTCTGAACTGATCGTAGGTTCGTGAGAGGGAGCGAGTGTAATGCAGATAGTCAGAGTCGGGTTTTCAGATCGTGAAAGTTTAAGGACAGTAAATGATATTGCAGATATTGCATGTGGAAGTAATATTGATGCATAAATTGGGACTTTGTCGGGAGTGGTGATTGAGTTATAGGTTTCGGGACTATGTCATAGGACGTAATCGGAACTGATAATTTTGATAGTTTGACACCATCTTGGATAGGAGCAGAAGAGGATTTCTTGGAACTTTGGACTACGGCAAGCTCGCAAGATATTTCGACTGAGAAGTCTTCGAGGGACATCAACGAAGAATAGATAAGTTAACCGCGGTATAAAACTCTAAATTCAAAGATATCTTGATCAAAGGCCTAACATCAAAATCATTTATTAAATTCACTATATTGTTTGCAAAAAGGTAACAATAAACTTTGTTAAATTTTGTTCTTTAGAAAAGAAAGTGATCTTTCATTTAGTCAATCCAAACAGTAATGAACTAGGAATTAGAATCATTCTATTTCAGATTCCCAGCAGCGCTGTATAGTCTGCGGATCCTATAATCCATTATAAAGGTAATAAGGATTATAATATATCGTGACCCATTGACCCAGCAAGCCGGACGCTAAGATCTTTGCGAGATTTAAATGTAGAGAAAAATTTGTATATCTCAATATAAATTGTTGCCTCTATCGAAATCCACTTAGCTTGTCTATTCGCTGTTGCTGATGTCTGTGCCACGAGCAGCAGCACAAAGTCACGCGGTGAGAGGAGAGCGCGGGTGAGTGTGGGTATGTGCTCGCAAATAAGGTAGATGATGCAGTATTAATGTAATTTAGAAAATATATTTTGCTTCTTCAAAATATAATTTGATTCTCTTTGACTTTGCAAATTCATGGAGCTAGCTCGATGAGTGAACATAATTATTGAAGTAATAACTCCGGTAGTATGTAAAAAAAGAGAAGAGGGGGTAAAATATATATTGACTCTTAGTTCATAAATATTACTCCCCAGTAATATTTTTTTGCGTTTTATTTTTTAAATATGTATTTTAAAAAATGGAATATATTTGATTAAAATTATTTTAGATTAATACGAAAAAAATTGTCTCGGTCACTCTAGGAAGGTTCGACATTTGCACTTAAGTTATTGCAATCAATCTTCATAAATATTCTTAATGAATAATGAGATTATGATTAATAAGATTATAAGATTATAAATAATAAGATTATAATAAGATTATATTATTAATAATGATTAATAAAAGGTTTAATCGATGAAAGAGAAGTATTGGTAGTACTTAACGATGAGAAGTGAACAGGCGCTTGTATGTGTAATGTACAGCGAACATCGACGATATCAGACATATATTGCAGTAATAGATTCCAGAAAAGGGTTATAGAAGTTCAGTAAATCATTCTTGGGAACTTCGAAAGCAAATGACTGATTCAGATGAATCCCTTTATGAATCGCACTCTAGTAGATTGAAACCTTCAAAAGCACATCCTTTCAAGGTAGCCACATTTTTAAAAACGCTAAAATTAAAAAACCTTAATATTGATGTTGCGATTTATTATTATTATTATTATTATTATTATTATTATTATTATTATTATTATTATTATTATTATTCCTCTCATTCACGGTTAAATATATTGTGAGTCTATTTTTACTTTCTCACTACCACTTACGTAGCAGACAAGAAGTTATGTAATGCTGCGCGAAAAAACGGGAAATCTTCGGCAGAAAAATCTTATTACAGGGCCCTGGTACTGAAAATGTGGATAAATATAGTTGCTAAATTTAGAAAAAAATCCTCTGAAACCAGAATTCATGATTTGTGGGCCCATGAAACCGAAAAATCGAATGACGGCAAAACATCTGTCCATCCACCCGCCCGTCCGTCTATCCGTCCGTTCACAACTAAACCGTTCGGCCGATTTTCTTCAAAATTAATATTCCCCACTTAATCTGGCTGATCTCCTGGTCCCTGGAATTAGAAACCGATATTTCAATTTGAGGGGGGGGGGGTAATGGACATTAAGTCCCTAGGACATTTTCAAAATTTTCAAAAAAAGACTCCGTTTTTGATTAAAGTTTGCTATTGGAAAGTGTCAAGGACTTTTGAGAGAATGGTGCAGGTGTCATGTACCTTGAAAACTCGGATTTTTCGAAAATTGTATAAAATTTAAAATTTTCTCGGCATCTTCCTACAACTACAATTATGAAATCCGTTCCTTAAAGATAGATTATAAAATAAGGTCACGTACAATTTTTTAAAAAAATGCGTATTTTTCATGTAATTTTGCGTGAAATGCGGGCGCGAAGTTCCGTGCTTTTTTAGCTTCACTAGTTTGCAATTAATAATGGTATTTTTAATTTTCATATTTACATCCCAAAACTCCTTTTATTTCTCTTAACTTTGTTCTTCGTGAAGGAATCTGAGAACCATATTTCCCTTTCTTCTCTCTAGGACCAGACACAAAAGAACGAGATTTGGTTGATCGAGTTGTATCGCACATAAAATCATCTGATGCGTAAGCAGGCTAACCGTTTCAGTAAAGCAAGCTTTAGAGAGGATATTTTCTCAATCTTGGGGCCGTACAGTTAAAGTAATCTCCATGTAATAGCATCAAAATGAGTAGAGGATGAGAAAGAAAGTAAGGGGAAGAACGGGGAGGAGAAAAATAGCTGGAAATTCTTTGAAGACCTACACTTTCTTTCTTGTACCACTTTTTCATTGTCTATTCATACTTTGCTAAAATTGTATTAGTTTTTAATTTTATTTTATATTTTTTACTGTCTGTGAAAGATGTGCTGGTTTTTATTCAAATTCAATTTTTAAAATTCATTAAAAATAATTTTTAAGTTTCATTAAAAATAATTTTTAAAATTCATTAAAAATATTTTTTTAATTCATTAAAATTATTAAAATTCATTCAAATGAGTAATACAATATGTAAGTGTTGCAATGTGGTGGTCATGAATTACTTACTCATGAGTATTCTAGGAAAAAAGTCTGTTTCGCTTTCGGTTAATGATGTTAATCATATTTCTTCTGCTTCTTTCTTTGGGGGTGTTTTTTATTTTGGTGCTTGAGGCCTGTTGTTAAGGTTATTATAAAATGCATGTTACGCTTTTTTTGGTTATTAAAGGTCGCATCAACATCTACGTCATTAGCGACCACTATTGAAGTTAACGTTATGGTAACATGAAGTTGAAACGAAATGATGATAAGGGGTAAAAAGACGAATACAAATACAACCATGTCGGAGGCGGGACTCTAACCCGCGACCGTTGGGTCCGAGATCACTACAACACTACTGCCTTAGCGATCTCGGCCACCGGGCCGGCATGTTAAGCATTGTTTTCTCCTTTTATCGACAATTAGATTAATGTAGTTATTTTTTGGAACTAGTTTGTAAGCATGGACGTCGATATGTCTCCAGCGCTTGTATGAGACTCAATAATTTTGTGCGAGGAACAGAACTATTCTGTTGTAAAAACTCCAACGCTAAAATTCATATTTTAATTTTTTTCTACTCCCATTGTATAATGCTGTCATTTGTTGGCTGCAACCAGTTTCATAACCTCGCTCGTATCATTATATCACACTCGTGTACTAATACCCATTATTACATCATCGTTTCTTAATTTATATTACATCATCGTCTATTTGGCGTTCGGTAGTTGAAGAGAAATATGAAACTGCGTTTGATGAGATCACGATACAATGATTGAAGGGTAATAGGAGTAAGAGGAGGAGTAAGAGGAGGAGTAAGAGGAGGAGGAGGAGGAGGAGCAAGTGGAGGAGGAGGAGGAGCAAGTGGAGGAGGAGGAGCAAGAGGAGGAGGAGGAGCAAGAGGAGGAGGAGGAGGAGGTGCAAGAGGAGGAGCAAGTGGAGGAGGAGGAGCAAGTGTAGGAGGAGGAGGAGGAGGAGGAGGAGGTGCAAGAGGAGGAGGAGCAAGTGGAGGAGGAGGAGGAGGAGGAGAACGCAATATGTTGTTGGCGGGGAGCAGCGGAGGATTGACCACAGCTCGGGCGACGGCGTTGTGCGTGGTGGGGCGAGGCGGGGAAGAGGGGCAGTGTCGCCGCGGTGGTGGACGGATTTGCGTCTAACGACGGGATCAGCCGGCGCCTTCTTGCCGGCCAGCCGCAATTTCGCCAGGGCCTTTGTGTTCATAATTAGAGTCTCCTTCTTCTGGGCGGCGGTGCGCTCCGTTCTCCCCCCCCCGCCCCACCCTCTCCACACAGTTCGAAGTCTCGCCCTGCGTGCTTCTGCTTCCATTGTCCCACTGTCCCTTCATTCCCAGGCGTTGGCGTCCAGAGGGCCTGCTCCGCGACCAACTCACGCGCGCGCGCACACACACACACGCGCACACGCACGGACACGCACGCACAAACACGCACACATACACAAACACACGCGCACGCACGCACACGCATTCTTACACACACTAATAGGCAGTACGCAAGCTCATGCACTACGTACACACACTAAGGGTAGTTTTTTCTTCCTTCCGGAAGTTGACCGTACTTTCCTACTAATTTTTTCTCCACTCCTATTTTTCCATTTTAGTTTTATTTCTATTTCTTAATTTGTTTCCCTTAATTCTTCTGTTTTATTTTTTTAACTCCTTTACAATGCCATTGTACAACTAGGGAAAGAAGTTTAGTTGTCTTAGAGAAAAGCTAGAAAATAATTTATTGAAAAATGTCTCTAAATGAAGACATTTGCTGAGAAAACGTTCTTAATGCCGGTATATCCGGTACAGTTTTCGTACAGATTGGACGTATAGAAAACGTACAATCCAGACTGCACGTTTTCTATATGAACATGTTCATAATTTTTCATGCAGAAAGCCTACAGTTTGACTTAGCGCCCCTAGCGGCAAAATGGTTCACTAACGGGGATCGGCCATTGCGATTTTGTGGTTAGGTGTATCAAAGTGCGAGTGTGAAGTGATATATTGTGATCAACTTCCTTTTTCCAATTCTTGAATTCCTATTTTTAATCTCTATGCTCGTCATGGTTAATTAATACCATATAAAGATAATAACCAGAACGCGCACTCAGAAATACCACCACTGACAGTACTCGGACGACGCAGTTCAGTTGTTTCTCTTTAGACACCCTAGCGGCGGCCTGTGGCGATTCGTGCAGAAAACGTGTAGATCGTGTATGCGCGACTTTTGGCTTTTGTACGACTAGTTTGGGATCTTGAAGTTTCTGCATAGAAATTGTATGAGAATCTGCACGAAAACGGTACCATGTATACGGGGCTTTAGAAAATATTGTGGGACACATTAAATGTGGAAAACATTTGAATAAGTGCGTCGTATATAATTTATTTGTTATCAGTAGGTGGGTTTAACTGAGAATCATCTTAAAAGTATTGACATTCTGGAGATGGAATAGGATAGTTTCAGAGATTAGAACATTTTTTTCATATGTTAGTTGAGATAGTGCTTTCCTCACTCATGATTACTCTTACAACGTATATTTTCAAAACAAAAATAAATGTTTTTGAAAATTAAAAGATGTCTTTTATATTGTACAATACTTTATTGCTCTAAAGATAAAATGAAATTAATGAAATCTCACATTGAGTTTTCTTTTAATTCTGTATACGTATTTTGCCATCATTTCTACTTTACCATAATTTATGAAGGTTATTTCGTTTTGAAGGTTATTTCGTTGAATTAAGTTTTACTTAGTTATTAACACCCTCCCTATTAATGAATGTGATTACTATAATTTTTTAATTTCATCTTATTTTAATTGATTGTCGATCACTTTTACCCAACTTATTTTGTGATGTAGTTGAACCTGAAATTCAGTTCCGTATTTGTTAGAAATATTTTCAATTCCCTCTTTCTGACAATTTCACGAAATTCATACTGCCAAGAAAACCCTTCTTTAAAGCACATGAAATTATTGTTCAATAAACAAATGTGAAAAGTTTTCTTGAAACTTACTGTTTCAAGAGTGCAGAGAGTCAGTGGGCGTACTTTAACTACCCACCTCTTCTTCACAAAGTGTTTGGCCTGTGTTCTTTTGAAATTTCGATAGGTTTCACAACTGTCCCACAATGGCAGGCAGCTTTGTAAACGGAGCTGAATGTATCCATTTATTCTTAGCGAAAGCTTCAAAAGAGAATGTGATTAATGTTTCCGTTTCGATAGCTGATCGAGTTTTCATCGGTAATGAAAAACTGCTGTTGACTTTGCCTTTTCCATCGTTCTGGCTTTAACGGGAAGCTCTCAATAAGCGTGCTCATTAAAAACCATCTCTCTGCTACAGTCGGATAAGTCCAAAAGCTCACGGGGACATTTATTAAAACGAGAATAAGGGACGTAGTTTACGGGATTGGTCAGAGAATAAATAATTAAAATAATTGTTTAATCTCTGACCAATCCCGTGAACTACATCTCTCATTACATTACGGTCGTGAATTCTACAATGGTTAAAAGGAAAATAGTAATACATTCATTTTATTCTTTACATAATTTTTAACTTTTAGTAAAATAATTTTATCGACTAGTTTTGTTGAATTCTGTAGTGGAAGCGGAGATTTTATGGTAATCCATGATAAAATATCCGGTATATAAGAGATATCAAACCACAATAGTAGGCAAATAAATTTACTTTGCAGAAAATTCAGCCATACACGAGTTTGGGGAAATTTTTCCCATCATCAGTGGCTCTACAATATAAAATTAAAATCACAAATTAACATATGAATATATATCTTACAAGGAAGTGCATAATCTACTAAACATTAAATTATTTAATTAGAGTACTAACCCAAGTAACATGGATTAAACACTTTAATTAACCATAGTGAAACTGTCCTAGCATGGCGCTCTTTTGTGGTGCGAACGATGTACGAGGGCAGACTGAGTGAAGGTGAGAGAGGAAATAGGAGGGGAAAGCTAGTCAATGAATAAATTTATGATGGAGCTGGATTTTAATTAGGATTGCTCATTGAGACATATTAGGTTGGAATTTTTATATAATTTTAAGATTTCTAAAATTTTTAAAATTTCTAAAATATTTAATTTGTTACCTTTATTTCCGAAATATAGAATTTTGAAATTGGTACCCGGGTAGAAAGTGTGGTTGTTTTGAATAAGGTGGTTGGAATTGTGGAGTGCTCTTGTTTCAGCCTCCATGATCTTAGATATTCACGTAGCCCACAGGAAAACTTCCTACCTGTTTGTTCTACATATGCAGAATTACAACTATTACATTTTTTAATAAGTAAACTCCCACTTTTTTCTCTTATAAATATAGGGGATTTGTTGTTGGGAAATAACGTTTGTAGGGTGTTGAAAGTTTTGTAAGAAACCTTTATGTTGGCTTTATTAAATATTCTACCTATCTTTTTGGTTATGGGACGTATGTATGGTATACTTACAAACGGTTTCATTTCAGGGGGTAGATTTTGTGGGAAGGCGTTCATGATTATTAGTTTAATTTCTTTTTCTTTGATAAAATATTTTTTTGATGATGGACGGTTATTTATACCTATTTGTAAAATAGTGTTAATTTCGTCCTTAAATTCTCACTTTGACATTGGGACATTGAATAATCTGTGTTGAAATAAACTGAATATATTAATCATTTATTTATTTTAATTCTGACTCTATCTTCGGCTTTCTAATATTCGTTGATATTATTCCAACGTAATCCGTTCCGAATTTGTATAAATGGGCGCCAGGAAAAGATAACGCTAACTAATACTATCATACAAGTCAACCTTCAACTCTAATTATAAATAAATTAGTTTCCGGCTACCTGGGTCGATGGGTTTCATAGAAATAATCACTATTGAATGCTAATAGATGATTATCCGATCTGCCATCTATACAGAGTGGTCGAGGAATCTGAAAAGCAAATATATTTCTATCTTGCTACTTCGTTACTAGAATTGGCTCAATGAGAATCATGTATTCATTTCTCAAAAAATGGAAATTTATTAAACAATTTTGGTACTTTATAATTCTACACAATATGAAGAAAAAACCATGGTCATGACCTGTTCCAACCTTATAATGTAGTATTCGTCTTCGCGCGCTCTTGGACGAAGGTGCCTCGTTGTACCATCTTCATTCTTCTCCGACGTCGCTGTCCTCAGGTCCAGATACCATCTTCTCTCTTCTTTTCTTGCAGAAGCACACTTCAATCACCGTTCATAACTGTTTCCGAAGTTAATAAAGTCTAAGTCGTTCGCCAATTTACGAATTCCAAGCTCATCCCACGCGTATGCTGAATACTCAACGATCAATAAACTATCTGCTGTTAGCATTCCAGTCCAGTTACTGATAAATTCGCCTAAGCCCTCAATGTCCTTCCAACTCGTTCACTTGAAATATTTTAAGTTTTACTGTCTACACAGAGCATTCAAACTCAAAGTTCTACCAATATCTACTCCCCAGTAGATGCTTACAAGTCCCAAAAAACTCCTAACATTAATTGTACACGATCCGTTCAACACCACGGCATCAGTCAGAATGAGTACCTATCATATTCTTTCAACCCTTCAAAACTCGGTCCATCTTTTCGATTGTTTATTTACAGACAAGACTTGGATGTACTTCCATGCCTAGCCAATCCCTAAATTTCTTACAAAATGAATTAGCTGTCTCAGCGATTGTCACTGCATAAAGATTGTTGACCTTGACGACGGCTCGCTGACCGTTGCTATGCTGGCATATTCACCTATATTTATCCCTATAATTTACGCTGTTTATAATAAATATTATTCCATATTATGTCTCACATATTGGTATGTCACAATGTATATAAGAATGGAAAACTGTAAATTTATGATGATAGCAAAGGTTTGATTTGAAGGGTAAGATCATGTCTGTCTGAGTGCGTTTTCAAATTTTTTTAAAATTATGTTTATTATCTTTTATGTAAATGGTTAAGTCTGAAAAGTTTAAGGTAAGGTTCTGTTCTAATTCCATTTTAAAAATTAAATTAGGGTGAAAAGAATTTAAGAAATCAAGAAATTGGTTAGTTGCCTGACCGTACCTGTCGAAAGACAAATAATGACATCGATATATCTGAATAATACATAATATTCTTAAGCAATGGATTACTACTATTAAATAAAGTGAAGTCGTAGGCTTCCGCGGCCGGAGTCATGTGGATGATCTTGGCTGTCCGGGTGACGCCGCGTTGAAGGCTGTGTTGCCGGCAACACAGTGTTGTCGAAGGCAACACAGCCTTCAACGCGGCGTCACCCGGACAGCCAAGATCATCTACTATTAAATAAGTTATTTTCAAAATGCTCCATGAAGATTTCAGTAAATAAATGGGTAATGTTAGAGTCCACAGCCAATCCTTCAGTTTGTTTGTAACTTCTTGTTAAATTTGAAATAGTTGTTTTCAATGCATAAATCTAATGATTTGATTAAATCTGTTTTTACATTATTAGAGGATTTTGAATTTATGATATGCTTTATGTAAATATCTTGTACTTCAGAGAGTGGTATGTTGGTGAACAAAATTTTAACATCAAATGAAACTAACTTGGCATTGTTCAGTATTTCTATATCTTAAATTTTCTGAATAAAATCATAGGAGTTGTTAAGTTCTAACTTGGGGTTAAAATTAGTATTGGAATTGAAAATAGAAATGATACATTTACTCAGAGGTGAAATACAAGAATTACTAAAGCTAACAACAGGTCTAAGAGGTAGGTTTTCTTTATGAAGTTTAACGAGACCATATAATCTGGGTCATTGAGTATTCATAATTATTAAGGACTTTTTCTTATGTTCATTAATTAAATTACTAGACGTTATGGTATTTCTAACATTCAAAATTGAAAGAGGAAGTGGGGTCTTTATCTAGAATAATGAACCTATTTTCATCTATGAAGATTTGGAGTTTGTCGATGTAGTCTGAATGATTCAATATAACTACGTATTGCCTTTATAAGCTTTATTAATAATTAAATTGTTAGTTTTCACTTTATCTACTAATTTAAGTATAGAATTGTTATGTTTGTTAGGATTATTAAGGATAGTCCTATTGATTTCAACAGAAAGAATCTTAGAACAGTCAATGACAACAGAATTGTGATTATTGTTATCCTTTATCTTGCATAAGGCATCTTCAGTGCTAATAGCTAATTTTTGTTAGATATTTGGTAGAAGAGTTTAATTAAGGGGCATATTTTAGACCTTTGGAAAGAAATTCAACCTCATCATCATTAAATAAAACATTAGATAAGTTTTTAATTCTAGGATAGAACGTCTGACAAAAATTTCCGAAACACGTGTATGGCTGAATTTTCTGTAAAGTAAATTTATTTGCCTACTATTGTGGTTTGATATCTCATATATCCCGGATATTTTATTTTTGTTGCTCAAATTATATCTTTTCTCGCCTTTCCATGAATTATTTGACATTTTGCATTTTTGCTTGAGTGAAGAAGATATAAATAATTTAATGAGGTTTTAGAAACTGAATCAACATTTCCCTGTTTTTTATAGGTTTTCACAAGTTTATCTTGATCCATAGATAAAAATGCTGAGATGGCCCCTTTTTAAGACGTAAATGTAGCATCACTATGCCCATGTTTTGTTAAGGTATCCTTTTGCAAGTTATCTTAAGAGTCAAACAGGGGGTGTGGGTTTCTGTTTTGTTAGCAGTTCGCTATAATCAAATCGGTAGAACGTTTACCGATGCAAATACGTTTTATATTCGAAGTTATCTGTTCTTTCGGGAACGAACATTTACTTGATATGCTGATTCATGTACAATCAAATTACATACATGAAAACTACGCATGCGAAGCCACGTAATTTATTCTACGAATGTTTCAAACACCGTGAATATAAAAAATATGAAATGCATGATAAATGAGGTACCGTGCAGGATGTGGAATATTACTCCACAGTGCTAGTACACATGATGAAGGACATTTTACGCACATTTTTATATCTTTGCAATTAAATCGAGAATGCACTGAATGGCACATCCATGTTCGAACGTAATCGAATTGAGGATGCTATGTTCTCTTCTCGAGTCATGCAGACTAATAATTATACTTTTTTAACCTGTCATTCGATAAGTGGATGAGAATAGTTCAGCGAATAGGGCGACAGGAAATTGGAGCAGATGGGAGCGAAGTCGGAACGAGGTGGTGTGAAAAAAATGTGGGCGGCGATGCTAGAAGGAAGGAGCTCCAAGGTATCTATGAAGTCTGCTCACGTGCGACCTAGTTCTTTTGTTTCCATCCCTCGACATTACTCTCCACTTAACTTCGAGGTAGAGTGCGTGATTTGTTCCTGTTATAATAATTCTTTTGATGACATGTCCAAATTTTATGTGCGTAGGGTGCATCATCCGTAACTTGCCAAAAATGAGACATTATTTTATACCGATTATGTTTAGACATGAATATGACTTCTTGAAGTGAAATGTAAAACATTGGCCACAAAAAGCTCGGCGGTCTGACGCGATGTTTAGCAATCCTCTAAATGTGTCAGTGAAATTGCCGAGAGTTGTTTATGTTGCTTACTGTTGACAGTACCAACAAACCAGCTCCCAGAGTTTCGTTTAACTCGCGAATAGCAATCGCGACGTCTGATGGACAGGCACCGTGCCAAGCGCATGCCATGAGTATCGCCTCGGCGGGCACAATGACCCTCGACATTGACATTGCAATAGTGGGCAAAAGCGTTGCCGACACCGCGTGTTCCGTCGGGTGGGTGGACGCAAAATTTGCTAGACTGTGCACCCTGTGCGTGGAAAATGTAGTTGCTCCGGAGAGTCATCGTTTATACAATTTTGTAGTGGTTTAGTGCTGGTGTTTAAAAATGTGGTCAACGAAGTGTGAATAAGTTTTTAGGTTTAACCAAAACATTAATTTTCAAAATGAATACACTGTAGCCAACCCGTCATGGAGCAAGCTGTATAAACAAGTTTAAATTTTGTTGTGAAATAACGAGTACACTTTCATATCACATTTATCATCGTTATCAAATGTGTTTGATTTTAATTTATTCCAGTTTGCAAAATTAATTTTCTTTTGCATTTCTGCGAGGATTGTTATTTACGAGCAGTGCTTGATTTTTAAAATTTTAGGTTCCGGAACGCGCCCCAAATTAATTATTAATTTCATAGATATAGTTATTTATATACAATATAATTTAATAATTATTCCCTAGGTACCGGAACGCGTCGCGTTCCGCCAGAAATCAAGCCCTGCGTATGTTATACTTTGACTTGTCTCACAACATGATTTCGTAGTGATTATGTGAGCCTATCCAAAAACCTCTTCGTTTTGACAAATATTTTTCGCTTTGACATACGTTGGCTCCTTCGTTTTGACACATGTTTATATTATATTTATATTAAAAATTCACCCATCGTTCTATTTTCATACATTCTCTAATTGCCTAGTTCTCTGCTGTAATCTCTTCAGGCGAAAATGAACTGCTGGTATTCATTCAAATCCCAGCAACGATAGCGAGGTGTCTTGTGTGACAATCCTCCCTTGAATAGGACAGGGAGTCCCCCAAAGCCGCGTGACCAGAGGGCAAACGGGGATGTTGGCGCTCGATTTATGTAAGCGTAGAATGGAGCCTTTTCCCATCTAAGATTTATAAGGACCTGAGTTTCTTACAAGGATCGTGTTCATTCGACCCCATCATGGCCGAATACCACACTATTCAGTTGCCTCTTCTGCGAATTTTAGTGTTTCCAAAAACTGACAATAACATCATCGTACTGTGGCGGAAGTGTTTAATGATCATGTCGATTGACGTTCAAATCTTTTGACGTTATTTTAGCAACATCTCTCCCTTCAAATTTTCGTTCATTCTATTCGTGTATTTTCTTTTCTGATTATTTGTTTTTTTCTGGTATTCTGGTATTTTGGGTATTCTGATTATTTTATATTCTGTGTATTTTGTATTCTGGTGTTTTTACACCAGTGCATTACAAGCGGTTTTCACATAAACCTCGTTTGATCTCTCATTGATTACGATTCTATACCCTAAAGAACGACATTCCTCCGCTGGGGAGAACTTGTTTTTCTAGAAGGAGACTTCCCCTTGCCCTGCAGTTTCCACGCCCTTTCGCCCGAGGCGAGCGGCGCCGGCTACGGCTGCGCAAAACGTGGCTTGAGGGGCGCTGGAACTCGCGAATTCGCGCCGAGCGAGGTTTACTGGTAAAAATAAAAAATAAAAAAAGGGAAAAAACGAAGCGTTTTCGTGTCGCTACACAAGGCACGTCGCCCGCGGGCTCGCGAGCGACATGGTCGCCCACGCTCGCGACCCGCCTTCCGCACACGCGTGCGCTCAACATAATTACAGTGTTTGTTATGATAATGGAGGTAATTTAGAACGTTAATAGAACAATAATTGTAATGAGATAATAAATGAATCAGGAAGCTCAGATTGTCAATGTGGGAACTCCGTAGTTTTCCTTGTTGAAAGGATGTTGGGGAACCCTTGATGTTTGTGTGTTTTTGATTGCTCAAGGGTACGTGCATGATTTAGACGAGTGTCATATATGCGTATTAAAATTCCTATAGTTACAGCAATAATAACAACGCTAACAGTAATCTTTATTACTAATTTACAAAACGTGCAGAAATATAAGGAAAACTACGAAGCTTTCGGCTATGTGAGAGGTGAATATGGTCTTGTTAGATGCACAGGAACTCGGGAAAAATCCAAAAACAATGAATGAAGACCGATGTTCTGACATGTGTGGTACTATAGTTTGTATGTGTGTGTGTGAAGGGCGAGAGAACAAGTACGAGAAAGGAAAGATCGCGCGCGGACCGTGAACCGTTTATTTAAGTACTTCTCTCTCATTCGTCAGTTATTGATAAGAGAAAACAAAAAATCTGCCGATCAGAGCGGCCGGCTAGTAAAATTCTGCACATGGCGATGTCTGAATTCGACCCATGTTATTGCTATTGAAAATACGCCACCAACCGAATTAAAGTCTCAAAACAAGGTTCGAGTTCCCACGGTGTCAGGTTTTTCGATCCTAGGTATATCGGATCGAATTTAGTGGCTGTCTGAGGGAGAATTCTAGCGGCCGACTGCTCAGTAGTTTTCAGTATTTTTCCTTCGTTTCTCCGATCAATACCAGGCGAATGCTGGAGCAGTACCCTAACAAACGGGCCACGGACCGCACGCGATCATTCCTTCCTCTTCCTTGTCATATCGTTACCCCTTACTTACACACACTGGCATGCACTCTGAGTCATTCTGAGAAAGAAGTTGTAGCGGCCGAGACTGAACATGACACGTGTCCTGAGCGTGATTATGGTAGTTATTATTCAAGCAGCGATTTAGAGTGTAAAGATGATTTCATTGGCAAAGACTAGGTTAAAAATTGGAGTAAAACACTATTTGTCAGCAAATTTACAAAAAACTAAAGTCGTGATGATCAAGAATAACCACAATAAAATTAAGAAATTACTGTCACATTTGCAGAAAAGCAAAACAACTGCTCTACTATAATTATTACTACACTTACTACTAACTGGTGCTACAAATTTGCAGGCAACTTACATATTCTTAATGTCAATGCAAAAAAATTGTTCTGAAGACTGATATGCAAAATTTTATATTATTATTGAATTAAATTTGTAATATGTATAAATTTAAAATAAAACTAAGAAAAAAATTATATCCAAATATTATTCAGGCCTTGCAGAGTTCATTTTTAGTACGCCGCGCGGGAACGTATATGACAAAACGTAGCGCAGTAACTAAAGGTTAGGAGTGAAAGTTTACGTACGATTTGCGAGCGATGTACACTTTATCTTTAGGAGTCATGAAAATCTAAATCTGATATTCATATCCCTTTAATACTTTTTCAGATAACTGCTATTTTTGTCAGATCTTTCTCTAGGAAAATTTGTAATACAGACCATCTCCCGAGATAGCGCTTTTAGTTTCGCTCAGTGAAGAACTGGGAACGTCTCCAGTTTGTGTCTAAAAGTCAAAAAGTTGTTCTCCGCGCGACCCGCGGCGAGCCGCTAGTGGAACGGCCGGCAAATTGCGGTCAAGAGGGTCCAAATCGACAACGCCCTCTGGCGACCGAGGGAAGAGAACAGCGGGAACACCAGCGCTCCCGGGGATAAGTCAACAGAAGCGCCAGCGGTAGACCTCCACCATATTACTTTCCAAGTAGTCGCATTCTGAGAGGCGCGCGTGCGCAGTGGATGACAAAAACGTGAGGTTGCGTACGGCGCCTGGAGCGGCACTCAGATTCCGCCTCACTCCCCGCCACGGTCACTGGGCTGGAACCCCCCTTCCCCCCCCCCCCGCCTTCTCCCCTACGCCGCGCCGCGCCGCGCCGCGCCCCGCCGTTGCCCCCCTCTCTCGCCCTCCGGCCGCGCCGCAGCCGAACAAACAGACGTCAACAGCTCAGCTGCTCTGGATCCTCCCGATCTGCTCAGCTGGGATCTTCGTTAAGCAGAATTGCCAAAGTGCACAGAAGAGACAAATGCAATTCTAGGAAAACAGTGAGTCGAAGTTACCAGTGTAGGAATCTCTCTCAATATTATGACATTTACCACGTTTTTAAAAGTGGCGTTTAGAAAGTGTATATTTATTGTATCGACCACGTTTAAAGTTTTTTCTTTTATTACGTAGTTCGCACTCTTTCATGGAATTTAGATTATTTGCAATAACTGTCTCGCCTTGAATTATTTAATAAATTACTGTTATAAAGTAAAAATAGTGATAAAGCGAAAGAATTTAAAACAATTAAATATACATAAAAACAGAGAATTAATTTTGTAAATAGTACGTTGAATGTACCTAAATATGTAAACAATGAACGTTAATATGTATTTAATGTAAAAAAATAACCGAGAAGTGTAAATATATCAAATCTATCTACAATTAACTTACTATTTACTGACTTGGGCCAATCCAGACAACTTTAGCTTAATATTTCAGTACTTCAACGACAGGAAAGGAATGGAATTATTAACAACTGTGAGAGTCATCGACGAAAACTTTTGATGTTGAAACGAGGCATTCACAACAATTTCATCTAATTTATTTAATAGTAATTTCAGTGTGCCCTTATGTTCCGAACGAAAGAAGAAATTTCCACCAGTTCTCATTAATTAATAAACATGTTGTTACGTAAATAAATTATAAGTAGTCTCATTACTTCCGGAAAATTATTTATTTCTGAGATGAGCAACATTGCACGCGCAAATTATTAAACAAAACTATCTGATGACATTATTTTGTGATTTTATTCTACCTTTACATAATCAACCGGTAGAATTAATTTATGTCGAGGACATGAACGTCAGAGATAATTTCATACTGCTGTAAATAATATTTGTATATATAATATGAGTTTTAATAATCAAACAAAGTTAATTACAACGGAAAATTTTAAAAACAATTTGAGCGTATTTAAAAGGGACACCTATCTGATGCGTGAAAATGTGCGCAGTAACTTGCAGAGCAAATAAACTTTGTATTGAAAAAATTGATTCGTTTTCAAACAGGAGTTGCACAGCAATTTTTGAAGCATAGGCCACAATACAACAAATATGCCGGAGTATTTATTAATTAGCGAATTATATAGAAGATATGTAAATTTATACATTAATTAATTACGCAAATATGAATACAAATGATAAATATTGTAGTCGGGAGCGTTTTAAAGCAAATTTCCTACCGTTAGATGACCACAGTACATGTGTTGGACAGTGTGTGTGTGTGTGTGTGTGTGTGTGTGTGTGTGTGTGTGTGTGTGTGTGTGTGTGTGTGTTTGTGTGTAAGGAGAAATAATAGGATATGGAAGAGGAAAGAAAGTCCGTGGCCCGTTTGTTTGGGTACCGCTCCGGCATTCGCCTCCTGTTGATCGGAAACCACGTATGACTACCGATGAAAGCAGCCGACCGCTATATTATCCTCCAGACAGTGACTGAACCCGTCACTGCTATTTAGGTAGTATCGAAAATCCTGCTACCGTCCAGACTCGACCTCCTAGGTCCTCCGGGTTAGAGGCACTGTAGTGATATCAATTGACGCCCGGAGCCACCTAAGCCGGTTACGTGTCCGTGTGGAAGTGGTTGTTTTCCACTGTGCGCGGAGAGTGCTCCGGGCGCGGTGGGAGCGTCGAGCGCACGCTGCACAGAGACGCATGGGAAGCGCCCGCTCAAAATCCCCTCGCGCCCCCCTCGCGCTCCCCGCGGTCGCTGATCGAAGGCTCCGGCGGATCAGTGCGGCCGCGCGCCCGCGCCCGCGGCCAGCGCTAACAAAGAGCGCTGCCATTTGCCAGGATATAAGAAAAAAAACACCAATGGACAAAAGCTACATTACGGCCATGGATACCAGTAATCCACTTTGGCTCCGCGCAGAAAAGGAGTACTAGCCACATGCGACCCCTTATCCGCCTTTCCAATTAAAGCTGACAAATGCACTCGAATGTATCTGATTTAGTTCACTGATACTGATTTAACTATTTCATTTGATAATTACATGTAAATGGAACTCTTGTTGATTCAGTAAAATACGGGAAGTCATTCACATTCATGATGATGAATGGGTGTCAATATTCTGTGGTATAGTCGTTGTGCTCTACGCTCGTAGTTCTGTAATCCTCGCTTTTTGTGTAGCTTCTTTAATAAACTGTTCATGAAACTGTTTGTGCTAAAGTTTTAATAACATTCTTGAATTGAAGGAAAGTATTGTTGATTGTTTTGACGTGAAGGGTGTGAACCTATTTTGAAACTATAAACCCGAGAGATTTTTAACCATCCCAAATATAAATATATATATGAGAGATTCGAAACGAGTTTGAAAGTGTAGAATTCTTACAACTTAAAATTTTCTAAACCAATGAAACACGACCTTAGAACACTTCACCGCAAACGCGAAAGTAGGACGAAAATGGCATCGTATGCGCCACAAAGTCTGTTGAAAAAGAGGGATCTTAAAGGCAGCATTGTTATAGAGTCTGTAACAGCATTACCTATAGGAAAACGAAAGCTAGGTTTCATATAATATGGAATTAAATTGTTATCTTCACTGACAATCACAGTGGTGTAGCCGCAGAACAACATCAGGGCCTTTTCTTTAGAGAAGGGAGACGTATTCTGCACTTGCTGTGCGCGAGAGGAAAGTTTCGGTGGTTTATTTAGCCTTAATTACTTTTCTCATTAGATTCATATCACGTTTTAACAGTTGTCCCGTTCGAGAAGGGTATTAATAATAGGGAAAAAACGAGCAACTACGTGCGTAGTATATGGGCGTATCAAAAAACACTTTTGGCCATATAAAATCATAATTAGTTCCTTGAACAAAACATATTAAGCGTATTTTGAATACTTAAATGTTATATCAACGAGATCAATTTGCGCATAAGCATTTTATCTCTTCTATTTCGAAATACCTAAATACTTTATGTATTCGAAATATGATTCTGCGTCAATGTGCATACTACATTAAGTTTTAAAATCAATACGCACACTATATGGCGCACTCTATGAGAGATTTTTATTTCATATATGTTCTAATGTATGTATTATATTGGGTATGCTCAAAGGATACATGTATTATTATATCGTAACTAAAATGTTCCATGTGTGATGCTAGAATTATTTATTTTATTTTTCAGTAGGAATTAAATTACTTTTCATGAATGTTTTAATAAGTAAAAAATATATTTGAGGATTATGAATCTAGAGAAAACGTTAAAAATAATATATTCTTTCTGTAGACTAGATACGTGCAAATGAATGACAATGGCTGTCCGCATGACACCGCATCGAAAGCATTCGGATCACACGAACTACCAAAATCATTCGTATGACTCTGGCCAAATCATTCGCATGACGGACTTCGACATCAATGAGTTGTGTGTTCTCACACCTAACTAATCTTATCAAACAAAGTCTGTAAAGTAAGATAATTTCTCAGAGTGGTGACTAATTGCATTTAATATTAAAATTTAGTTTCGTATTCATGTATTGATGCTCGTTTATTAATACTCATTGATAAGAAGCATTTAAATTAGAAAAGCGTAAATGCTATCTCGCTTAGCGAATTTTATTAACTTCGATCGTGCACAATTCAAATTCGATGTCTCCTAGTCCTTAAAATCAGGTTCCTGGAGCACAAGGGCTTGAGTTAGTTTTCTAACGCCATAGTATGCAAAATGCGATCTTTTAGGACCTTCTATTACGTGTTTGGGAATTTGGCGCCTCAGGGTATCTCCACTCCGGGATGCGGGTGGGCGTGTAGTATGTCGAATTCCGTTAATATTTTCCTTTTCGATGTAGGAGGAGAGAGGGAGGGAAGGATTTACACATGCGAATTTTCGCAAGGGGTACGATAATACAATTAATTTATCAATAAATACTGCTACTTCTTTCATTTTACATCATGTTTTCAAACATAATTTCGCTACTAGTATATAATATTTTCAACAATAATAGTGCAATCAATTTCAGTCATCTGACAGAAGACCCAAACTAAGAGTGGATGTTCTCTCCCAGAAGCTCTATTCTCCACCATGTCCGGTTAACAACATAACGACCGATGCTCTGACTTCTGAATGTTGTGTAAACAGGCAAATACCTATGCGAATAG
The DNA here is from genome assembly GCA_011170035.1 of Teleogryllus occipitalis. Lineage (NCBI taxonomy): Eukaryota > Metazoa > Arthropoda > Insecta > Orthoptera > Gryllidae > Teleogryllus > Teleogryllus occipitalis. Next base: position 97,289 of record BLKR01003866.1, read on the forward strand.
CACTTTAGGAAGAAAATGTTATCTTCATTCAGTTTTTTCCTCATTATGTCTTCTCTCCTTTATCCCCATTTCATCTCATAAACTTCACGTTGTTTTTCAATCCTCCACAAAAAACGTCATTTAGCAGTGCTACCACAATTGTGAAGGGACAATTTCTTGTTCTACATTTCCGTGAAAAGCGAGACGCCTTTTTGCTCTGTGTTCAACGATGAAAACGAAATGTAAACTGCCTCACGAGTCCTCTCTGCTTTCGTTGTCCTCCCGCGTATTTAGTTATCACTCGCCGACCATTGTAACCAAGCGGCGCGTGTTCATGCGGGTTCCTACATCTCTTGCAGGACCCTCAGCCGGCGCGTGGACCATAAAGAGTCATACGGGCCGGGAGACGAGGCGTATATATGTCACTCAGACAAAAGGGCAACGCCTGTAAGTGGTGAGCCCATTTTTCGTTATTATGTAGTACGTACATGAAATTACACATCCGTGTATGAAATTACAGAACATATCTCTATTCATTAGTGAAATGCATTCGAAACACTCATAATTTAAGGTCATACTGCTTCTTCAAGAAAGACTGAAATTAGCAGCGACTTATCATGATCTTTTGGGAAAATGTTCTGATCTTGCAATGCTTCGATGTGAAATGCCAACTTTTTACTCATGTGTGGATTTTCGTATAGTGTGTGATATTTTCTAGCTGTTGTAACATTCCTGAGTTAATCAACCATTAAAAAGTGTTAAGTAATGTTTCTGAGTTCAGAATGGAGAACGTAAAAATCTAACACTATTCTCCAACTTCCTGTAAGAAGTAATATCTATTTCGTTCATGTATCTTCATAATAGCAGATGTTTGAGAAAGCGTTATTTAAACGTCAACATTGACACTCACGATTTAATCGACGATTTATATTGTCTTTTTTTGCTTGTAGGAAACGACCTAAAAATATCACTACCAGGATTTGGTATTCTAGTTTTTTAAGAAATAATATCATGTAATAGAATATTATCAAAGACAATTATTTAGATGTGTCACTTCGTTGATTCCTAATTTGTATGCTATCAAAAAAAACTAATTCAATTAATTTACTTAATTATTAATAATTACTTTGATTTACTTAATAAATATTAAATAACTAATTTAATTAATCAGGTTAGTTTTAATAATGTTAGTTTATCATATAGTAGAAATTCCGTGTTGCATTCCTTTAAGATGGGTGCCACATAAGAATGTAAGTAGTACAACTGCGTGCATCGTTTTCTCTTCACCGACGACATCCATTCCTGCGTTCCGAGCTGGGCGCTCCAAAATACTCCAAGTAAGAGCGAGAGCGAGTGCGAGGGACGAGGGTCGCGAATGGCACCGTGCGCAAGGGAGCGGGTGGCAAAGCCGGTTATCGTAACTCTCCCGCTTCGCCTGACTTCGTCTGCGGGGAGCCTCTGCGGTGGGCGGCGCGGGGGCGGCGCGAGGGTGGCCAGGGGGGACGAAGAGGCAGGGCCCGGAGGGATGGGGCAAGATGGCGCGGGGCGGGGCGGAATGGAGCGGGTTGAGCGCGGGTAGTGGACCTAGGGTGGGGTGAAGCGGAGCGGGGCGGGCCGGGCCGGGGGGGGGGGGCGGGCCGGGCCGGGGGGGGGGCGGGACGGGGCGGGACGGGGCGGCGGGCGGACGGGCGGGGACGGGGCGGGGGACGGGGGGCGGACGGGGCGGGGACGGCGGGGCGTGGCGGCGGATGGGGCGGGGGACGGGGCGGGGCATGGATGGGGCGTGGCGGAGGATGGCGCGGGGCGGGGCGGGGGCGGGGGGACGGGGCGGGGACGGGACGGGGCGGGACGACGGGACGGGACGGGACGGGACGGGACGGGACGGGGTGGGGCGGGGCGGGGCGAGCGGGCAGGGTGTGAGGCGAGGCGGGGTCGGGCGGTCGAGTTGAGTGGGACGGGGCGGGGCGGAGCGGAGTTGAGCGGAGGGAGCGAGGGGAGCGGAACGGCGTGGGGCGAGGGGGGCGGTGCCACCCCCCGAATGCACGGAGCGCCCAGAGCGCCGCCGGCGCCCCAAGCGGGTGACCGGCAAAGTCTCTCGTCCGCCGTCTCGCGCCCGACGGCCGTGGCCTCGCGCGAACAACGCTGGGCGTGCCCGCTCGTGACTTTCTTCCGAGCAGTGCGTGGGCTCCACGGCTGCGATTTGGGACCAGATTTATTTGAGCGTCAAATACGTCGTCGGAGGGCCGGATGCAGTAAACGTTCAGTGTTACGAAATAAAAGATAAAATGTGTGAAAATATTTCTGCTAATAATTTCAAAACTAGCAGCAACGTCTTAAGCAGAGATTAATCTTGAAGAGATCACAACTACCTGTGCTTAAGCTCACGGAGAGAGAGTGCACTATTAGCGTAAGCACGAAATAAATAATTAGCTTTATAACACGATAAGAATATATTCTGCGGGATTTGTAACCTTATAACATTCGAGTGCGTCGAGGTAAAAGAATGCAGGGCAAGGGAGTAGGAGTCACAACAGCATTTGTATGTGGCAATTATATCTCGGTATCTAATTCAATGATTTGTACAGAAATGTGTAAGATAGATATTTCAGAAAACACATTTAACAGCCGCATACCAATGCCATTTCGGTACTCGGACACCATCATGGAAACGGGGCAGGCTCTGGAATAAATTGCAATATTATAATTGAATGGAAGTTTTTTATGTATTTAAGAAATAATTAAAATGAATTTACCAATAAATATAATTTTATGCATGCTTGTGTTAACGTACTTTTAGTTTTTGAGGTATGACAAGGGCACATATATTTTGAAAAAATTCTTTTCATGCTGTCCTTTTCACAAGGATAGAGATAGTGACGTCCAGTTTTGACATTCAACATTAACTATGTTGATCCGATTGCAAAACTCTTCTATTCATAGACTGATTCTGAGTTATGATTTTAATGTGATTATGGTCACGCTTGGCTGGAAGATATTACCGGAGTTTCCATGAGGTGACAACGCTTGGCGGCGATTTCCACTTGTTTTCTGACAAGCATTGAAAGAGGAAATTATCACCAACGGTTGAGAAAAGTTGTAATAATAAAATTCTTAAAAGCTGAAACAGCGTCTACTTATTTTAACAAAGATATTGCAAGAAAAGTACGCTGGGGTCTATCATTGACCCACTGCATTAGTATGCGACTGTTAATAAGCGATACTCCATCAATTCATAATAAAAGTACTTAAGAAGGTCACCCATCGTTATTGCGCTTTATAAAACTCCGGATCACTCCGGATTTTCGCCCAAAAACAAACAACAGAAAAAAAACATTGAGATTCATTTTTTGAGTGTGGAATCACGCAAACAAGGGAAGTCAAGCTAGTGAATGATGTTTTTAGAAGTATTACTCTTCAACATTTTACTCTTCAACCTCGTGGATATGGCGAAATAAATAATCACTAATAGAAAAAATGAGGAGAAGAAGATGAAGAAGAAGAAGAAGAAGAAGAAGTAATAGAAAATGGGAGAAAGGAAGATAAAATATTCGGTTTTTCATATCGGTGTTAATAACTAGCTTACAGATTCTAATTTCCAACACCATGGAAAAATAAAGCGATCTGCTCTAAAAATATTTATGAAAGAACAGATATACAACGATCATATTTTTACGAAATAAATCTTGGCTGTATTCTACTTTCGATTTTATCTTCGCGATTTTATCGCCTCCTTCACTTTACAGGTACATCATTTTCCCTTCTCAGGAAACATCATCTTCACTTTGCCGTGCCGTGCAGAAACATCCAAGTCGTTGCCCAGAGAACAGGGATAAACACCCCCTCCACTTCCCGGAGTTCTCTAATCCCAGTCTCCTGTTATCTGGCTCTCGCCCGCGACTGTGGACTCTGCTTCTGACAGACAAGACCACTTCGCCCGCGCCTCCACCGCCTCTTCCGCTCGGTGCGTTTTCCTCTCTCCTCTGTTCTCTCACTCTCCCTCTCCCTTTCCTTCTCCTTTTGAGAAAGCGCCGCGCGCCGCGGGTCTTCTGAGGTCGCAGAAACTGAGAACGATCGAGCGCAAGCAGTGGAGAAGCACTTAGCCGTGGCGAGCGGGTTGCAGTCAGATGGAGCCGCAGGGGCGCATGCTGGAAACTTTACGACTCGAGGTGCACCGAAGCACTGCGCCTCGGAGGTGTAATTGTTGCTGAAATAGTAATACTTTAAATGAATCTTAATCTTTGATAAAATATTTTTTCACTACTTTTTTCTCTTTAAAGGTTGGATTGACGAAGATACTATGATCGTTTTAGACTTTGCCCTTTGCACGTTCGGCAGCATGTAGGGTATTAAGTGTGTTACTACTAGAACTACATAGAACTAGAATTTTATGTAGCTCAGTGCATCAAATGATGTCACTGCAGCGCCACTAACCGGGAGGTCCTAGGTTCGAGTCCTGACGACGGCAGGATTTTCGACACTAGCTCTTCAGATATGTCGAATTTAGTCGTTGTCTGGAGGACAATTCTAGCGACCGGCTGCTCTGATCGGTAGTTTCCCGTGGTTTCTCCGATCAGCACTAGGCGAATGCCGGAGCAGTACCCTAAGTACGGACCGTGTGCGATCTGACCTTCCCTTCCTTGTTCTAACCCCTCTCCTTACACACTCACACTAACATGCACTACACTACCACATATTCCGGGAGACCGGTCGGGAGCTTAAAGCTTGTCCCGGTTGGGGCGGTGGCCCGCTGGTGGGAGAGTGCTGGTTAGGGGAAACCCCACTAGCCGACGGTAGGTCGGCGCCAGATCTCGTCATCCAGCGGGGGAAGATCACCGCCATCTCCCGAGAAAAAACATGCACTACACTATCGGGACTAATGGCCAAAGCAGTTGACGCGCCCGGAAACACATCAATAAATCAACCAAAAACTAGAATTTTATCACGGAACTCGTTTCTCAGTTATACATTTTTCTTTGTACAATGTTAATCAAATGTATGTGACTTATAAATCTTGCAACCATTGAAATGTGATATGGATGACAACTAGTGCGAAATATAACAGTTCATTTTTACATATCATATTTAACGAGAATATAAAATATATTTGTTGAATGACGTAACGTAACGTAAATGAAGAAATTTTGTGTATTTGATTCTCGGAGAGTTGCCAAAGATTGTTGAAAATTATACTAGTAAATACATTCAACACTCGTGTATGTAAATCAATACAACATTGACTTATTGACATTCCTCATTGATGCTACAAGTAATTAATGTAGCAATAGTTTAAACCTTTTTCAATTTAATTATATTTAATACTCATATTCGCTAAATTCCCATGATTTCATATCCTCTTTGTTCGAGTTCGTTTGACTAGAGATGCATATATTATCAAGCTTTCTGACGCAAATCATTGTTAAGAACTGTCAAATTTTTCCTCTTCAATAGCAAAACTGAGTGATGAATCATATCCTTCGTGTGAAAATATTAACAATTTATTATATCTGGTAACACTGAACAAAGATAAAGTTTTCTCTCTAATGAAATATACTTTAAGAATTACCCTATCTAAACGTACACACCTGGCTCTTCTGAAGTGTCTGGAAGTTTTCCTTTCTTGCTTATTTCTCATTAAACTTATTCAAACTTGCGATATGCTTGCTACAGTGAAGTTAGGAAGAAACTTCGCATCCATTTCAAATTTCAAAACCTTTGTACTTTCATCTCAAGAAATTCTGTATTCAAAGTGTAGGTTAAATAATCAATTAGCTTTTTTATTAAAAATATTATATTGATTCATTGTAAATTTTATTAAATGCATATCAGATATGTGAAGTGGATATTAAAAATTGCAGTGTACATTTTATTTACAAAATATTTTCTCAATATGTCTCCTTCATCACACAATAACATTGCACAATCGAAGAATCTCGATGTTTCGATTTTGAATAAATATCAGGGAAGTGTATTGACAACCTAATTTGTCCGCTGGTAAACATCCTACATACTCAGGCACATCTTGAATCATCTTAGTTCTAACTTGGAGTCTTACTAGGCGTGTTTATTGTTGATTAGGAAGTGGAATCCAAGAGCAATAAAGATAAGTGAAAGTTCTATATTTAGTATTTTGCCTTTACGTTATGGTGGTGTTGAATTTCAGTTGTATTATGATGGGGTTGAATTTAAGTAGTTTCAATTGGACTAATCAATAGAATTTGAGGAACTTCAACGAAGTTTTTTGTGATGTCAGGCATCTTGAAATCTCCATTTCAAGAAATAAAACTAAACATGGCGAAAATTAAATAGTTCACTCTCTAGATGGGCACCTCTATCTTTAAAAAAAGCAAAGATTCGTGAGAAGAATGTATCCAGTAAAACATCGGAACGATTTATCGCCGGTTTCCGAGGGCGGCCTCCCAAACAGATGATCGCTCCGCAGCTGATTAAAACCAGCTCTCCCTCGAGGGCAAGCGAAGGTTCCCGCGGGGAGGCGCCGCGTCGCGCCGTGCCGATTGAGCCGGCCCAATCAGAGCGAGTGACGGCGGGCGGGCGGGCTGGCGGGCGGGCGGCCGACCGACGCCTCCGGACGAGGCCGTCGCGTCGGTGGCGGCCGCCGTCCACAGCCGCCGCCGCCGCGTATCGATCGACGCTCCTTTCATTAGGCCGAGGTCCTCGCCCGCCTCCAGGTCCGCCGCCCCTGACCCTCTTCCTCCTGCCTCCTGCGCTGCTCAGTCAGCGCCTCCCCCCTCCCCTCCCACCCTCGCTGGAGGGCCTTCGAGGACCCCGCCACACACGCGCCAAACATGGCTGCAAAGGCAAAACTCAAGTTCGAAAAAAAAATTTAAAAAAAGGATCTTCGCTAGTGTATCTGTATGGCTCGATTTATAATCTGTAATTCTAATCCTGTTCTGGAAGGCATTCTCGTTTGTGACTCTCTGCTTATGTCTATAAAACGTGCTCGAAAGAATAATTAAATTAAAAGTCAAATAAGATGTTTTAACACATAATTCTTAACACTTTTGATACTTCTCAAATATTCATTATTGTTTAATGAATGACTAATTATATCGGGATTTCGGACGCTTCAACTGCGAAGGTCATTAGTCCCGTAAGTGTGTATTGTTTTCCTCGGTGTGAAGATGATCTTCCTCTTCTGGATGAGGAGATATGGCACCTACACGACGACTACCGGAGTATTCCCCGAACAGGCTTTCTTATCGCGGGATGTGACGGTGATCTTCTCCCGATGGACGGCGAGATCCGGGACTGGGCTATCCGTTGGCTTGCGGTTTTTCTCAGCCAGGTATCACCCACCAACGGGGCACCGCCCCAACCAGGACAAGCTTTAACCTCCCGACTGGTCACCGTGGTAGTCTAGTGTATGTAAGTGTAAATGTGGGTAAATAAGGAGTTACGATAAAACAAGGAAGACGATGGGAAGATCGCGCGCGGTTCGAGGTCTGTTTGTTAGGTTTCTGCTCCGGCATTCGCCTCGTGTTGATCGGAGAAACCACGGAAAACTACCGATCAGCCGGCCACTGGAATTGTCCTCCAGGCAGCAGTTAAATTCTACATAGCCATGTCGCTGGTATTAAAAATCCTGCCACCGCCTGGACTCGAACCCTGGGCCATTTGGAACCATCACTGTTGTTTGACCCATCCGATTCTATATTGCCTACCACCTCCTGGTCCGCGCCGTTTCATTTGTTGTCGCAGTTTCCTTCTGCATCTTACTTCTGTTTCCTCAATCTTCCCACCTTTTTTAATTTGACCTAACGTCATCTTGAAGTTCACTAAAAACCTTATTCACGTGATAAATAACTATGCAGAAAATATACACATAACTCAAGGAGGAAGAAATAATTTAATGGCTTCGTAGATTCATGAACACTTCTTGATCATTCCTGATAACGAAGTTGTTGGACGATTAATGGTTATAATTTTTGAAGAATTAAAATCGAATGAAATGAAAAGATGGAGTGCATATAAAATGTGTACACTTAAAACAAAATACTTCATTTTCCATTTTAATCCACCTTCTACCGTTCAGAAAAATAATAATATGAATTGGAAATCCTTGCAACTTTTTTGAGATTCTGTCGTCTTAGTTGCAAGTGAACTTGCTTACGCATTCCAAGCGTGATTTACGGTTGTTTGTTTTATTTTTGAGATATATGGAGAGTAAGTCAAATTATTTTATTTACTTCAACTTCTGCATCGATTACACCTTTCCACTTACTTCATCGCCTTCGTAATTAAATAAAAAAGACCACGTATGCTATTTACAACTTCACTGAACGCGCTAAATGCATTTTTTAAAGTTTTTCTTTAAAGGGTGTAGTAGAAGTTCAGTGTAGGTTGTGATAGAATGATAGAATTGCTTAATTATTACTTAGTAACAAGTTTTGGTAGCCAATGCTAAAATTTCGTTAGTGTAAAAGTTCAGAAATAACGTTTTAATTACAAATATCCAATACGAAAATTATTTACATTTTTTATTAACAATCTGTAATTTGGAATTATAGTATTTCATGAGTGTTTAACAATGTATTTTCGCAAGCACTTTTTCTGATGAAAAATAATTCTAGATAGAATCGCTTATAACAACGTTCTCAAGTAATTTGTCACCAATGTGTAAAATTAATATTTTAAATTAAATTTTAATTCACAATGAGAGATATCTATTTAATAGTTTATGGTGATTATGAGAATATAAGTTATCAGATAGATAATAAAATTTTAAAAATAAAGCTAGAAATTTAAAGCAAGAGTTCACCGCTTGAAATATTAACTACGATTTCTGCACAAGTGCGGATCTTCTTGCAAAAAAAAAGCAATGTATAATCATTTCAAGGTCATGAATCTTTATAACTATTGCATTGGCTGTAAAACGGATATGCCATACATCCAGCAAGCGCATGAAGATACTTTGCCATCATCATGCATTACGTTAACGACGAGTTTTGATGTTTAACAGGCGCGGGAGTTAACGATAGCGGCGATCACGAAATAAAACGGCGAAGCTCGTAAATTGAACATACGTATTTACTCGTTTGGAAATTGAATTTCCTCATTTTTATAACTGATTTCCGAAAGCAGCCGATTCAAGCTTTTTTCAAGTATTTGCCCGATGAATGTAATTGGCAGTATAAATATTCGTTTATAAAATTATCAGGCGTAATAATTGAGGTGCGGTAATTTCGTTTTATGAAGCGATGTGCTCTTAATGACAGGAGTTGCTTGTTCATTAGTGAACAATATTTGTAGTTAGTGCCATTAGCCATTATGTGAAAGTTATCATCTACTTTATATTCAAATACTACTTTTACCTGAAATATTTTTTTGTAAATTATCACATTTATAAATCTTCAATATTAATGTGAATAAAATGGGTGATAGCAGTTGGAATACTGTGGAAATCTATAATAATAAATGAATAGAAAGGGATATTCAACTTCCATGAGAAATTCAATTTTTATGCATTTTCTGTAAAGAAGGTTCTAAGCGGATCTATGTGATTTAATTGACCTATCATAGTAATATTTTAAGGCATTTTCTTTTACTTCTATTTGAGGTTGAGATTCACGATGAAAATATTTCGCAAAAATGTTTCGCAAAATGCGTCAACGCGTAATATGTAAAATAGATTCCAAAAGCTTAAATAATCTTCAGAATTAAAAAAATATATAAATAATTTTTCAACAATTATATTCTTATTATAATAATTATTTATGTAATAGAGTTAATGAAATAATTACAAGTTCTCATTCAATATTTCAAATATGTTATTTGTGAATGTAATGTGAGTACCAAGCGAATGGTCGTAATATAAATTCAACTCATGTTCATATTTTATCACATAAATTTCTCCCAGGTGCGATGATTTTAATGGATTACATTGTGTGTGAAAATATTTTGCACTGGCATTAATAATATTTGCAAACCCAAATTCATCAGTTGTGCATTTATAATTATTTATTACAGTGTAGGCACACTTAAAATGCATGAATATTTTTAATTATTTTCTTATTTGGCGAAAGACAACATAATTGTCGCTTATGAACAATTTTTAGAATTTCACTAGTATTGAGTATTTTTGTGATTTAATGACTTTCTTGTATATTCTATTAATTAATTAAATTAATTCTATTAATTTGTGATATTCGTAGTGTTATAAATTATGAACTTATAAACGTTTACACTTGCAAAATTTGCTAAGTAAAATGTGAATCAATTTCATAAGAGGCCTGATTTTGAATTTTATTCCTAAATATGTAAGTATTTCATTGCTTTAGCTTTTCCTAGGATTGTAATCGATCCTCTTAAGATTATTTCGTTTCTGCGATGTGCAACTGCTTCCGGGCTGTTCACGCCACAAGAGGTGGTTCAGGACATCAACTGATGTCACTACAGTGCCTCTGACCGGGATGTTCTAATTTCGAGTCTCGTCGATGGCAGGATTTTCGACACAAGCTAGGTCAAATTCAGCCGCTGCTGTCTGGCGGAGAATTCTAGCGGCAAGGTTCACTAATGCATAGTTTTCTATGTTTTTTATGAATGCTGGAGCAGCACCCTAACAAACGGGCCACGGTCCACCCCTGTTCTTTCCTTTCTCTTCCTTGTCCCATCCTCATACCTTACTTACATACACTTACACTTACATGCACTACACTACCACACAAGCCAGGAGTCCGGTCGAGAGCTTAGAGCTTGTTCCGGCTGCGGCGGTGTCCCACTTGTGGGAGATATCTGGTTGGGGAAAATCTTGCTAGATGACGAGCAGTCGGCGTCGGATCTCGCCATCCAGCGGGGGAAGATCCCCGCCACCTCCCGAGGGGGAAACATGCGGGATAAATGACCTTAGCAGTTGACGCGCCCGGAATCACGAATCAATCTATCAACCATCCAACGGGGCTACTTACCTGCGTGTGGCTTCACAAACTATTTGTCGACCCGACAGGTTCAGATATCGCACATTACTACTAATGAAAAAACTAAAAATCGGTCGTGGGAGGCCCAATGATGATAGTTAATGTTATCTACTATTTAATAGTTGTCCATTTCCAGTACCATTTTCGTGCCACCACAGCTGATATTGCACATTGTCCACATTACACCCTCCATTTGGTTTGATATTTCAGGGGAGCGAATTTGTCATTTTACCAATAGAGATTTTTAGACCCTACTGTGTTCTTATAGCCTTCCAAATTAAAGGAGAACTAGCGATGAAATTGCACCGGAGTTTTTGCTGTCTGGAAAATCATTCAGCAAGAAATTTGAAAACGATTTAAAACTAGATGTACCAACTTTTTTCAGGCAAATAATAAATAAAACACGGATATTTATAATTTTTTTTCATATCTGAGTGCAAGGATTTTTATCGTCAGGAAAAGGGTATTTTATGATAATTATAATAATAATTATTATTATTAATAAAATGAAATCATGGAATATTAATAATGAAAAGAACAGTAATAAAATGGGACAAAACGGAACACAGTTGTCAAGTTTTTACTTACACGAAATTAGCAATAAATTGTTACTACTTTGGCGGATTTGTGTGAAATGATTTTTGTATATTTTTTCAAAGCAAAACTCTGTACCATTTTGTGTAATCATTTTGTAATAGTTTTAAACTTGTTCGCATTCTAATTCTAATTGTAATTATGTTTGCTCGCAAGAATTTGTTCAAAGCAAATTTAAATTAATTTATCTACATATAAAGTAACAAATATATTGTGGATGTTATCAAGAATTTACTTTAGCATTTGCAATTGTTGGAGTATTCATGGACTCGTCCATTCGTATAGATTTCATTGAACAAACCGAACTAAGGAGAACGAACCAAATGATTTCACTCGATTTCCCCGACAGCAGATCGTAAAGATCGCTCCCGAAAGGATTTTCGCAGTCGGTGGCAGCGCGTGGGAATGGCGCCAGCACTTGTTTTGCGGGCGCAGAGTCTGCCAGGGCGCGTCCGAAGGCTGCTCTACAGGCTGCTGCCCCTCCCCAACTTCACTCCCCCACTCCGCCAGCCCCGGGCTCCCCTCCGCCCCCGGCGCTGGCCTGCCACGGCTGCTGCCTCCGCTAAAACCGTCCCTTCTCCACCGACGTCCCCGTTTACACCGTCACCACCTGCTTCGCTGTCTCTTGCAATCACCGCTGCCCCCTCCCCCCTCCCCCCTCCACAGAACTTTTGGCACCACCGGTGCTAGCCGTATTGCGACCGCTGGCTTCAACTCCGTACCAGCCTGAACAACGTTCACTGCCTCATCCTTCATCTTCTCCTCCCTGGCACGGTGGTCACCGCTGCTTCCTCTTCCACAGCCTCTCCGTCATCGCTGCCGCTTCGTCCCCGCCGTCGCCAGAGCTGCCGCCGCCGCCGCCGCCGCCGCCCGTCCGATCCAGTGAACTCCGCCCCGCGCAGTGAATTTTCTCCGAGGAACGGCCAATTACAGCGAGCCGCAGCCGTCGTGCCTCGCCCCGCCCCCTCCCGCCGCCCACGCCGCGGGCGCCGCTGCCTCCGCGAGTTGCCAGCGGAAGCGCTCGGCCGCTGCACTGCCCGGCTCCTCCTCTATTGCAACGCCGCACCCACAGCGCTAGCCGCTCCCACAGTCCTTGCGTCGCCAGGCTTTCGCAGTTTGTGCGTTTTCCCTGCGCTCCGTTGCCGTCATTCACTTCAAATGGCGTCAGCTCTGTTCCCCGCTACGATCACGCGGTCGTTCGTTCCTTTAGTGGTTGCCCTATGGGGCGTTATTAATGTTGCATCTTTTGAACAATTCGCCAGAGGGGGAGATGTCTGTGATGGTACGGTAGTTTATGCTCGGGTCCTATGCTTTGGTGGCGCTGTACTTGTGTAACTGGGTCTGAACGTTTTTTTTTCTTATTCCATGTTTACTATACAAAGGTCAACCAATTTAGGCGGATCAAAGTTATTTTCTAAGTCTCCAAACTACTATCTCTACCGTACCATCTTATTTTCTGCACTTTAGTAGCAGTGGTCCAGCTTTTGAGTCTGTGCATTGAAAAAGGAATATGCATAATAGAGAAAGATAAAGATGCTGCGTTACAAATTCTCTAACCTTGATCGAATCAAAAGAGTGGCTGTGGAAGAGCTTAATAAAAAACAGAGTACGGTATGAATAAAAGAAACAAGCAGGGTTTGACATCAAGACAAGGAGGTTGTTAAACAGCACACAAGACCGAATATTTCATTTTTCCATCACTTATTTCGGCTGTGTTAGAAGCGGCCAAACTCCTCTGACCGAAATATTAACAAACATGGAGTACTCTTGTAAAAATGGCAATGGCACTACACGGAATTTATGCACACTTTTTCAACCACGGCTCTAAAACACTTGCGTCTGGAGTGGATGGAAACTCCGAGACGTGGCTGAAAGGTCCTCAGAGACTCGCACAGACCTGAATAGCAATTTCTGAGAGACCATTTTCACTGCCCGATTCACAGCCGATCACGGAATCGCCACACAAAACGCACCCTCCGCCCACCCGCTCCCTCTACCCCTTGCGTTATGCTAACGAAGGGGTAGAGACATGAGGAGCGGGGGTACGCGCACGGTCCGACCGCTAGCATTGGTCCGTGGTGACCGGGTGAAAAATGAACTTCATGAATAATCTCCGGAAACCGAAAGCTCTTTTATCGCGAAACTATATGATAGCTGGCGGTTTGGAACAAAAATAATCTTTGAAGTGCGTGGAAGTGCAGCCCAACATAGTTACCCGCCGTGCATCGAGGCGCCAGAATATTGCCCAAAAAGTTTTTATTTGCGAAATATTAAATATTGCAGACCTTTTTACGGAGTAGACACGAGGCAGTGACGGGATTTTATAAATTATTTCTGTTATAATATGTTTTGAGCAGTTTTGCATAATTCATTTAATTTTCTTAATGTACTTTAATTATAATAGGGTCGAATGAATTATTTGGCCCTCAATTAATTGAAACCTTTCTTCTTTTCTTTCATATTAATCTTTTGCAGAAGAATAGAATCAATATTACACTTGAAAAGTTGAAGCGAGCGCTTGTATACCTTGCCAGATGGTTATGTTATTGTTCAACAGATAGGTTGAAACAAGTGTACCTAATACTGCGAAAAAAACACACATACAATATCCTACTATAAAAATGACAAACACTTTTAGTGATTGAATACACCATAGCAATTGGCGAAAAAATTCTCGCCACACAAATGAGTCTATAGGACGTGTTTCATGGGACGCGTTTTAGATTACCATTAGAATAAAGAAATATTTCAGTAAATGTAATAAAGAGTTAGGAGTTTGATTTACGTACCAAATTATGAAATTATTACTGGTGCTCAGATTATATAATTTTATACAATACTAATTATATTGTTACATCTATTTCATGACTTTTGTTTGGTTTCCGAGTTAATCAGAGTGTGAATCTATACCTCGTTTCCAAACCGTGCACAGGAAGGTTGCCCTATCAGCCGCCTATACCGAGTGTGAATCTATACCATTAATGCCACTAGCAAAACACAGTATTTACTAACGAAGAGTTGTCTGCCGCTTCTAGACTGTGCACTCGCCACTTCCGCAGCGTCCACTACGTTCACTTCCAGCGAACCAGTTTGTCTTTCTCCTCACCATTCGCCCTTCACTCCCTCTTTGGAGAGCGAGCGCGTCGGCCACTTCGGTCTGCTGCTTTGGCCGCCTACTGCCCGTCAAGAAATAGAGCGCACATGCCCTCGCCGCCCTCGCCGCCCTCGCCGCCCTCGCCGCCCTCGCCGCCCTCGCCGCCCTCGCCGCCCTCGCCGCCCTCGCCGCCCTCGCCGCCCTCGCCGCCCTCGCCGCCCTCGCCGCCCTCGCCGCCCTCGCCGCCCTCGCCGCCCTCGCCGCCCTCGCCGCCCTCGCCGCCCTCGCCGCCCTCGCCGCCCTCGCCGCCCTCGCCGCCCTCGCCACCCTCGCCGCCCGCGCCGCCCTCGCCGCCCACCCCGCCCTCGCCGCCCACCCCGCTCTCGCCGCCCACCCCGCCCTCGCCGCCCACCCCGCCCTCGCCGCCCTCCACGCTCTCAACGGCCCTCACTGCCCGCGCGGCCCGCGCCGAGGCGACCCGCAGAGCACGTCACGTCCCCTTCAAGAACAGGCGCGGCCCGTGCCGCGCCGCGCCGGCCGGGATGTACTCTAACGATGCACAGAAATAGGTCGCAGAGATGCGGCGTGGTAGGGGATTTGCGATGCGGGGGCAGCGTCGGTGGATGAGCGGACGGTTCTGGCATTGGGGGAGGTTCCCAGGGGCCGATGTGGGAGCAGAGTCCGAGTTGGTGGTGGAATGGAGGAGCGGGCGAGCGACCACGGTCGTGCACTATCTATCCAACAAGCAGTTTCTAAAAGTAGAAGCCATTGTAGAAGCAGATGCAGACATAGGTTGCAGGCCAGGAAAGGAGTTGGAGCAGTGGTGGAGTTTGGACTGATTGATTAGTGTTTCCGGGCTCGTCAACTGCTAAGGTCATTAGTCCCGTAAGTTAACTGCATATTCTTTTATAGCGGGAAGTTCCAGTGATCATTCCCTGCTGGAAAGCGAGGTCCGATGCCAAACCACACATCGGCTAGCGGAGTTTTCCCCCACCGGGTATCTCCCACCAGCGGTGCACCGCCCCAGCCTGAGCGGTCTCTCGCCATATGTCGTAGCGTACTGCATGAGAGTGTACGTTTGTGTGGGTGTAGGGGTGAGGATAGGATAATGCAAGGCAAGGGAAAGATTGTGGGTGGCTCCGATTGTTAGGGTTCTGCTCCGTCATTCGCCTGGTGTTGATAGGAGAAACTATGACAAACTCTCGATCAGAGCAGCGGACCGCTAGAATTCTCCTTCAAACAACGGTCGACATCGACCTAGAGCTAGAGTTGAAATTCCTGCCACCGCGGAAGGCTCGAACCCTACGATCTCCTGTTCAGAGGCACTGCAGTGACATCAATTGTGATGGAATTTGGGGGCGATGGCACGGAGAGAGGGGGAGATGTCTGTGATGTAATTGGAGGGATGGATTGTGATTCAGGAGGAGTTGGTGACAGGACAGTGACCCCAGCCGCAGAGCAAAATTGCACGCCGCAATAGTATTACCTCCTGGAATCCGTGCTATAAGGACCTAAAAGCTTTTCCTGGGTCTGTGATTTACTTCCCAGAAACGACTCTTATGTTAGTTTGGCCACATTAATACGCTTTAGATTTTAATTTGTGGAGAATAGACGTGGTTACTGAGGGAAGAAAAAAGAACACAAAATTACTGGAGCTAAATTGTAGTACTTTTTATAACTCATTTAATGCTAAATGTGGAGATAATCCCTTTAAATACGTCATGCTAAATGACACGGACTATTTTATAATTCCAGGGTGTGGTGCATGAACCTGATAACCCACATTTTTTTCGAAATTGAGTTACGAGTAGAGTAAGACTCGTCCTGCCATCTAGTCTCTACCGTTAAATCACCACCTCGATACGTGTGCTCATTTCTTCACAAAAGAGCGAAGCACTGATTGTGCGGATAAGAAACTGAGCTTCATTCGATGCATGAACCTGATAACCCCATCAAGATGTCTGGTGAAGTAAGTAAGCGTGTTTCAGCGGCCAGAAAGCTTGATTTTTCAGAGTTTTTGAATTCTGAAACAGGTAAGATGCCACTATATAATTTCAATTATTATTAACTATTGCCTTTGCGTTCTATATTTCGTGTCATTTAATAATTTCAGCTGGAAATGAAGGTCAAATAAGACTGTGTTTACAAATTTTCTTAGACTAAAAGATGTATCTTCTCTACAGGTAGTGACAATGACAGCATCTTTTCATTATTTTCAATTCAGAGCCGAAATGAGAACAGTACAGAAAAAGTAACTGAAGACAGAGAGAACAGGAGGTCAGATACTGAAACATCAGACGGATATTTGCTGGAAGCGACCAATGTACGATGTGCGCACGTTTTCTTGATCCTCCAGCTCCCTAGTTCTAGCTCAGCCCGGCACAGCGCGGTCCGGTAGAAAATATGAGCTCCACTCGGAACGTCACGGCTTAGTTTGCAGTGCTGCCCACCTTCGTCCTTTACAATGCGGGCTTCTCAGTTTTCACTCTCTCTTTCTAACGACCTTTGCGTACGGTGCTCCTTGTTACTCAATAGTTTCTATAACTATTTATTATTTCTTCAGAATTCTAAAAAGCCTTGTTTTGTTTCTCATTGTTATGTAGTCCAAGACGCGCTATTACCCTGAGTTTTCTGTCGTTGAAGTTGACAGCACTGCACTACCGTGACGTAGACAGAACCCGTCTTTCTCCGCACTCCCCGCTTTGGAGTATAAAGAAAAAGTGCGCGATTAGTACAGTCAGCTGAGAAAGTATCAACGGAGAGCAACAGTATGGAAGTTTTTGTATAACACAAACATTCATAACCACTCATAACGTATTTTACCAGTTCCTTTAACTTTGCGATTGTACCTTAACTAACGAGAATTAGGTTATGTGCACTAATATGGGAAACGTAAAGGGCTCATATAACATTTGTTATGGAGAATGGCATTTTGAATTGGCTCTCGGCAGTGTTTGATATTTAGTAACAATATTTTGTATTTATTAGAGAATTGGAGAAGAAGAAAACGTAAGCGTGATCCATCAACGTGGAAACGTAATGTACGAGCAAGAAATGGGCGCGAAAGTAAAAGTTACATTGATTATAGAGGGAAAGAGATTACAGATGCAACTGAAGGAAAAATGTTCAACTGTCGCAAAAAATGTTTTCTAAATGTTAAATCAAATGACAGAAAGGTATTATTTTCCAAATATTATAGCCTTTTAAGCTGTACGGAACAAAGAATGTTTCTTTCTTCGTTCATTAACATCAACAAACCAAAGAGAAGATATTCTTCTAGTCCAAAGAAAAAAATAGATTGTACAGTAGAATATAAAGTAGTTGAGGATGGACAAAATATACAGATTTGTAAAACGGCCCTGGCTAGTTTCTTAGGTATAAAAACTCCAAAAATTGATTACACAGGTCGATTTACTGACAGAGAATGGTTCACCGCAGGAAGATGGTCGAGGTCGACACTAAAACTGACCTAATAAAATACCGGAAGACAGAAAACAAGTTGCTCGCGACTTCATAGAGCGGCTACCTAAGTTCAGAAGCCATTACACAAGAAAAGATAATCCGCACCGGAAATATCCCTCACCAGAACTTTCTGAAAAAAAGCTACATGAGCTTTACGTAGAAACATGTGCTTCACTAGCTGTGGAACCAGTTTCATATTACACATTTACACATATTTTTCAAATTGATTATAATCTTCATTTTGGACATCCTAGTCTCGGCACATGCAAGTTAGGTGACATACCGCAAATTAAGAAAAAGAAGAAAACACCTACTGTATATTCACCAGAAGGTTGCTGCAAATTAGTAGAGCATTGTAAAAGG
Organism: Teleogryllus occipitalis; assembly: GCA_011170035.1. Classification (NCBI taxonomy): domain Eukaryota; kingdom Metazoa; phylum Arthropoda; class Insecta; order Orthoptera; family Gryllidae; genus Teleogryllus; species Teleogryllus occipitalis. Next base: position 115,712 of record BLKR01003866.1, read on the forward strand.
GTTAATCCTTTTATTGTAACGAGAATGAAGCGGGAAGACTTTGTTTCCATTGAAAATATGAAGAAACACTTAATATTTAGAAAGAAAGGTGAAAATGGTAGACCTGTAAAGATACAGAAAGCATCACGAATTTTGATATGTGCAAATTTGCTAGGAAGCTATGGTATAGTCTATATACACAACAATGATACGGAAGACTATTCATTGGTGAATATTTTTCGAAGAGGTAAAGTGCCAAATAAGATTATTTTGCCACTTTTACACAAAACCAGGCGTCCTATTACAAATGCAAAGTTGAAAGATTTGAGAAAGTTATGCCAGAATATATACTAGAAGAACACAGAGTTTTATGCTGGGCTTAGGGGAAAGGTTCAGACCCCAAAGAAAACCAGGGGAAAAGGAAAAGTCAGCTTACCAGTACCTGATGACTCGAGTGACAATGACAATTCATCTGTGAGTTCATTTTATTATGATGCATATGAGTAGTTCATTGATAAATGGTATACTTGTGGTTTGTCAGGTTCATGCACGGAAAGGTCGAAAAATACCGAACCAGATATTTTACTTTTATTGCAATATTAATATGACAATGACTTTCAAAAATTCCGAAATTTTGTAGAATTGTAAGGTATTATATGTACTACCTCTATGAATAAAAATATAATTGTTGTTTGTAAATATTGTGTACTTATACACCCCTAAAGTTTTCTCCCTTTTTCTCCACTCTTCCTCTATGTGGGTTATCAGGTTCATGCACCACACCCCAGAATTCATAAATTATTAAAGTGTGATTTCTTTATTTAAAAACTACGAAAACTTCAAATGCGTATGTGTCGAAATTTCATTTTTCGTCATTTGCCACTGATCGATATAGTACACAAGATTTTGAACCGAAACGCTTCTGCAGAATTGTTTAGTTATTAAAAACCATAAAAATATTAACATGAGCATTTCCGCTGGTGTATGTATGGGCGTGCGAGAAACATTTCTTGGCATATATATTTGAATGATTTTGTAAGGGTCACTATTTTTATTTTCACTTTATTAGCGTTTCGAAATTGAGACATACCTACACTTTGGTTTCTAAATAGCACTGGATTTGTTAACATGAAGTTATTCAAGATTAAAGTTTAGGAAAACGCAAACTGATTTTCCAAACTTCGCGAGTCACAAAAATTATTTTAAGATATTTCTTGCATAACATAATATACTTCATCATTCGAAGTATCCCTGCGTGACAGAAGATCCTCAAGTTGCCTTCACAATTTCGCCACGAATCCAAATCAGCATGGATAATTTTCGTACCTAACTTCACAATGGCCCGGTGCACTGGACTGCACAGACGCGATCGTCAGTGGAGTTTAGGGCACCCATAGTGCGCCCTGGTTCAGTGTGATCCTGCGAATGGAACATGCGCTTCTTTGTATTGGTGCGCCATAGCGGTCGAATGGAACACGAAAGCTGCCCTGAGTGCGCACTAGGTGCGCACCAGTGCGGCGAATGGAAAACGCTGCTAGAGTCTCTGACGATATGTTTCCTTAATGCTACTACAACTCGGTGATATCAAGGACGATGCCACCAGCGGGAGTCCCCGGCACGCATAACACAACGAAATCACCCCTCCTTGCAGTTAATCACCTCGCCACAGGGGAGCAGTAGGTAGTGAAGTTTCCGTGAACACTTTTCTGCTTTACAGCTGAAATACGATTCGGTGGAATTTAGATGAATAAATTTAAGAAGTTGAACTGGTCTTTGAATGGTCCGTCCTTTCTTGTAATACTCAGTTTAAGGCGTGTATCTCACGTCTAGATGGGGATAGTTAATGAAAGGAGATAGCTACACGAGTCTTGTCTTTCCTTGCCCAAACACACAAACCCATGCCAGACTTACGTGGGTTTCGAACGTGATGAAAATTATATCTAGTGGATGGGAGTTCGAGACATTGGAGATGGGAGGCGGAAATATTTAAGTTCACATTACACATTTTTAACCCCCCCTTTGATTTCCTGATCAAAAAGCAAAAATGTTGGTCAAAATCTGTAATCTCTCCGTAGGATATCGAATTCTACAGGAGGATCTGTCGGTCAATTGGTCTATCTGTCTGTCTGTCTGTCCTAACTTTTACATAACGTAACAATACATAAATCAATATCAAACACTTATTTATCATTGGTATAAGTCTACTCCACGATCATTTCAACTCCCTTGTTGATTCTTCAGTATTTCTTTTCGCCAAAACAACAGTCGTGACATTCCAAGTAACGCAAAAATATTTCCTTTCTTTCCACTTTTTTAATTGCACCATATTCACGACCCATCACGACACATAAACTAGAATATAAATCGCATATACATATGCTATATATAGCATATAAATATAGAATTTCATTTTATGAACTATTTAAAGAAAGTTACGAAGATATTGGAGAGCATTATGTTAAATCAATCTAAACTCTCATGACTCTATAAATTATAACAGTGAACTAAGAAATAAATATTTAAAATTGTGAAGATTGCTTAGTTTGCGAACAAAGTATAAAAATATTGGAAGAGTTATTCTTATTACTATGAAGTGGAGCAGTGGTATCAAAACTTTTCAAACCTCTAGAAATTTGTCCACTTGAGTCTTGTACATAAAATTTATACCTTGAAAAAAAAGTTTTTTGTTTATTTAATTGCATAATATTAATACTATGATATTGGGTAAATACACCAATCTACTTTGATGTTTAGTTTCTTTTATAAGTGACCCAATGATCTTTTTTTTTTTTGCAACTTAAACATTTTGCAAATGAATTGATACATGGAAATTATTGTTAAAATTTTTCTTATAAAAATAATCTTATTAATAAAATATTATGGTCATTTCTCACTTTACGCGTACCCTGGTGAAATTAGGGATATAACTTTTTCCTTTGAAGAAATGTTCAAGAAGCTAGAAGAAAGTAGAGGCTATTTAGAACTCAACACATTTTCAATATTTATGATCGTATTTGTGCTCTAACCATTACTAGCCTCCCAAGCCCATCCAGGGCCTATAGTCACCTCCGCCATAACAGCGGCTTCGCACATGGTCACGCAGCACTCATTGCTTCTCAGACCACCAGTGCAGGGATTCGTGCGGTTGCATTTGTTCACTGGCTTTTCATTTTTTTTTTACACCTCCCAAAGATAGTAATGGGTGGACATTTGCTGTCCGCTGGCGATAACATAATGATCATTTCCACACACATTACCATTACCAGAACTTCTGTTGTAGAAACCATTTTGGTCGTAGCTCCAACTCTGTATCTGGAGATCGGAGTCACCTAGGTAACCTTTATAGCCCGTCTAAATTCCTACATATGTTATTTAAATAACATGGAGTGTCAAGAAACCTGATAGATTATCATTTAGGCAAAATTATTGGAAATATACACTGACAGACTTTCGAGATAAATACTATCTAATAAAGATAACATTTATCATATTGGAAATGTACAGTTTCAGTTACCTAATACAAACAGCAATGCAAAACTCTTCAAAAATCCCAAAATTGGAAGAAGGAAATAGTAAATTAATTTATTAATTATAAATAAATAATTAAATTTAAATTATAAATTAATTAAAACTGTACTGTGACGATACTGATTATCTCATCTTGAAACAGCTATAATTTCCTTTTAAAAGTTGCGTCGCAAAATACGTTTTCGAGCATGTTTGCGCCGGTTCCTGGGCGAAGGATCAATTAGCTACCCGTAGCTGCGACTTTCTGTGCCACGGCGGCGCCCAGTGCCTACAAGCATGTATAGTGTAAATAGTGTTTAATTGATTTCATGGATTGTGTTTATGTAAGTGTATTTGTATACTTTGACCAGTGTAAATAATGTAAATAGTGTACAGTGTTAAAAGTTGCAACCGCTGTTGAAATGATGTCGTCGATTAATATATAGTGTAAATAATTTTTATATGAGTTCATGTGTAATGTTAAAAGTGTATGTTTTTGTAAGTGTTATATATGTATGTATTGCTTAACGTAAATAATGTTCGTTGTTAGATTAAGTTAGGATGTAAGACAAAGTAGATTTAGATTAGTTTGTCAGTATCTAGTTTAAGCTAGGCCATAAGTTAGCTATGTAAATAGAATTTAAGAATAAATATTATTATAAGGAGGGGTTTGTTTAGCTAACTCACCCCTACGGCCGCAGTCTCTCCCTAAGGATTTCGATTTCGTCGCGGCCCACCCAGTAAGTTTATTTACACCCACTGCTGTACGAGTATAGAGTTAATGTATTTATTAAACAATCACAGCAAACTCGCTGTTTGAACATTTTCCCACTTTTCCACTCAGATTAACTATAAGACGTCCTGACCGATTGGCGGAGAATTTAGTAAGGCGTAGGAAGCTCTGGCCAATCACACAACCCTCTTCAAAATTTTAACAGACACTTCTAGAAATTTTGGGTAAGAAGAGGGGAGAAAACACAGGCCTGGGGCAAGCTCGCTAGCGCCGGTCAAGAAGACGCTCTCGGGCATCAGATGCGTTCGGGCGGGTGCTCGATAGAGAATCGGTCGGGCTGTTGCCCACGAAGTTCGTCGACCAGAGAGGGACGGGCGAGTGCCCGAGTATCTTGTTTGGGACTATTGCCCACAAAGTTTTGAGTTTGTTCTTAATTTGATTTTTAGTAGAGTTTATTTCGTTAACCTTCGAACACTGCTGTACGCCGATGCAATTATTCTCCCTACCCGGTCGCACTAGTATTGCACGTTTTTCTGAATTAAGTGGCGAAATTTCGATTAAATCGGGAATATTATTAACCGATAAATATCACGCGGTCCGTCTCACAACTGGAAGCTGAGCGGTCGCGGCCTCGTTACGTCACGGCTTTCGAGGCGGACGGCGACCCACGGCCTCCGCCAGCAAAGGGATCCGGCCAATTCAGGGGAGCGACCTGATCCCAACCTCCGGACGAAAAGGAACCACGCCCGAAGAAAGTGAATCTTCACAGCTGGCAGCGCGTCCGACTGCAACTAAATGGTGATATCAATGAAGCGCCGAGCCACGGCCTTTAGAAACGCCCCTCTGGCAATATTAATAACAAAGACTCTTGTCTGATTAAAATTGGAATAATTCTCAGGAAGCATTGGTTGCGCATTGGCCTCTTCCTAATTAAGGTTCATCTTCAATTTTCTTTATTTGCTGTAATCTTAATTTATAAATTTTTATTGTATTTATTTTTGTCCTTAGAATTAAGGGTTAGGGAAGGGAAAGTAGCACCGCTGAGCTCATGCACGGTCTGTTAGCAAACCTTTTTAGTAATTTGGGTAATTCTATTCTAATTTCTTTTTTATTTCGATTAAATTTCATGTTCTTTTATAATCTTTTCTTCTCATTTCTAAAAGTAGCTACGTCTATCCACCACCCTTATTTCAGGTTCTCGCCGCCTCCTGAGTTAGCCGGCACCTTGACTCAGGTAAGAGGGGAGCAAATTTACCTTAAATCTGGCTCACTCAACGTGCGGTCAAAGACACCGCCGTCGCAGTATCGTCCGAAGGATTCAGCAGTTAGAACTCCCTAATGTACTTTATTACCGCACTAGGGCGGTAAATAATGGCGTACTTAGCCATAGTTCTTTTGAAAATATTTTGGACATCGTCGTGAATCCTACACTTTTCCCCTTTAAAAACGCAAATAACCGAATAACGTATTAATATCAAGGTTTTCTTGGCTGCCAAGTATATAATATCGGTCTCGCAGCACTGCGGTGTCACTGTCCTGAGGAAGCCTGCGTCATGAGACGCGAAACAAGAAACCAAGTGAAAGTTTTGTGTGTGTGTGTGTGTGTGTGTATGTGTGTGTGTGTGTATGTGTGTGTGTGCGCGTGCATGCGCGCGTGAGTGTGTGTGCGTGTGTGCATGTACGTGTGCGTGTGCGTGTGTGTTAGAGAGGAGAGACAAAAGATTCAATGTATTGAAGTGCTGTCTGAGGAATTTTGTTCTTGTAGACGTGTGCGTGCTACTTGGGGAAAACGCGTGTGGTTTTCTTCAGACGTATTTTTGTTTCTGCAGATCGCTAGTTTAAATTACCTATGTAGCCACAATGTATGTGTAAATTGAATTGTTGTCATTCGAAATCATTTACTTAATGTTCCATGAGAATACATTTCCACATGTGAAATATAATATTTCTGCATGAGACGGTAGATTTAAAAAGAAACATATAACTTTTTGACAAACATGAGAAGGCCTTGATAAGGTTTATAGGAAATGAATAGTCATACTTAACGAAAGGACTTAAACAAAGGGTAGAATGAAAAGAAAACACAGTGCATGTAATGCATTTATTTCCAATTATAATCTTCCTTGATGTATTTAATGCACTTGGGAACGAAATCTTGTGACTCGATTCTGTAAAAATAAAGATAAAAAGTATTACACAATAACATTTACTCAGTTCCATTGTGGCAGCCGACCGAGACACATCGTGCTCCGATCGCGGCCAGTGAAACGTTGTTTTCATATTGTCATTCAGACAGTGAACTTTGTGACATTTAATTAGTGGTAATACTCTAGTTCCACGAGTTGTGAGTGTCTGAAACCAACTATACGGTCAGCCGTTGCAGCGGCTACCCTGCTCAAGGATGGAGCCCACGGGCATCGGGGCTCCCATAACCTCAACACCATCACCTAAGGTATCTACTCAACCAAAGCTGAAAACCTACGCAAATGCTATGTCAACTGAAGTGTTTCCCACCAAGGACCAGGCTATAATCATTGACTCACTAGAAGGTCTTACCATTAAAGATTACATAAACAGTCTCTCCAACATTATTGACCCTAATGAAATAAGATTTATTTCAAAAATTGCAAACAACAGAGTATGTATTTTTCTAAGCTCTCAAACAATAGCTGACACCCTTACAAACAACCATAAAGTCATTAAAATAAAAAACCATGAACTGAAGCTGAGACCACTTCTAACAAAAGCCAAAAGAATCATTATTTCAAACGTCTGCCCCATCATCCCTCACTCAGTAATAGAGAATGTACTCACCACAAATAACATCAAATTGGCATCCAAAATTTCATTTGTTAAAGCTGGTATTCCTGGACAGGGGTTCTCCCATATTATGAGTTTTCGGAGACAAGTATATGTTTCTCCTGAAGATGTAGGTCTACTAACTGAATCCACTACTGTATATTATGAAGGCTCAACATATAGGATATTTTTCACAACTGATGAAATGGCATGCTTTAATTGTCACCAAACTGGGCACTTAGCTGGACAATGCCCTTCACCCAACACTTCTAATCACCATAAAACTACCAATTTAAGTAATGTTCCCATGGAATCTGAACACATTAGTGAAAAACCCTGTGACGTGCCAGATCCAGCAACCAATGGAAAAGACACTGAAGTAGCAGATATGCAATTTCACCATGAGTCCATGAAAAAAATGCCCACAACTGATTCTCCACCACCTTCTAAATCTGTATCTTCTACTAATGAAGCCAAAAACAATGAAGAAATCTCAAATAATAACAACATAGTCTCCCTCAGTACCAATAAAAGATGCCTCCAGACTGACTCCTCCTCACCTTCCAAGTCTGTAAGCAACACAACTGAAACAAATAATATGGAAAAACTCTCAAAACAACCAAAAAAGAAAAAAAAGAAGAAAGAGAAAAATATGGAAGAGTTGATAACCCCTATCAAACACATCATTGAAGACTCTCAAAACAACTACCCCCTTACTTACATTCAGTTTAAATCCTTTTTAGAGAACTCTTTCAGTACTAATGATCCTATACTCATCGCTACTGACTACTCACAAGACATATCATCCATCACCAGAATGATGCATAGTTTATATCCACATCTCACCAATAAAACCATAAAAGGCAGATTCACCAGGATTATCAGGAAAATCAACTCAGTACTTCATACCGCAGATGAATCAAGCACTGAAACAGACTCCAGTATAGAAATCAACACCAGTCAATGAAAATTCTTCAGTGGAATGTAAATGGCTTTTACCCCAGACTAGAAAGTATACAGTACCTATGTAACCTAACACACCCTGACATCCTCTGTATCCAAGAGACCAACTTCAAAGACTCCAAGCATGGCAATATCAAAGGGTATAATTGCTCCTTCAAAAATAGAATCAACTCCAATCATGCCAGTGGTGGTGTAGCTATATTCATCAAAGACCATATTCAATATCAAGAATTGAATATTCAATCAAACATTGAAGTCAATGCTATAAGGATCTTGTCACCTGTTCAAATCAATATATGTAATATCTACCTACCAAATAGCTATAAGTTTGATGAACAAGAAGTAACTGATATTATTAACAAGATGCAAAAACCTTTTCTCATTATGGGGGATTTCAACAGTCATAATCCAATTTGGGGATTCAATAAAACTGACTACAGAGGTGTCATGCTTGAAGAAATATTTGATAAACTAGATACAATTGTTCTTAATACTGGAGAACCTACTCACATCAATACCAGTACCAACAATTACAGTGCCATAGATATTTCCATTTCCTCCACCCAATATGCCTATAAATGTTCATGGAATATCTTAGATTACCCCTATGATAGTGACCATTTCCCTATTTTTATAAATATTAACAACACTCCCAACATGTATAAAAATGACCAAGCAATCCCAAGACGGAATTATAACAAAGCTAACTGGAATATCTATAATGATCTGATCAAAAAGTACCTACCTAATACCAATGTTCTTCTAGAAACAGAGAACATCGACACTATCATCAATTCATTTAACGATGTCATAACCAAAGCTGCAAATGGATCAACTGAAATAATCAAATCATCAAAGAGAACCAAACTAGTCCATTGGTGGAATGACAAATGTAAATTGGCACTCAAAAATTCCAAACATGCCTTCAACAAATACAAAAAACATAATACTGAAGAAAATAAAATACAATACAAAAAGATGAGAGCTGTTACAAGAAGAACCATAAAAGAAAGTAAAGCAAACTCCTGGTACAACTATGTCTCAAGTTTGTCAATACATAATAATATTAGTGAGTCATGGGCAAAAATAAAAGCTATCGAAGGAACAAAAAAAGGTAAACAAATACATTTTTTACTGTCAAATAACCAAATCATTACAGACCCTAACGAAATAGCAAATTCAATTGCATGCAGCTTTGCCAAAAATTCAAGCTCAAAAAACTATACAGAAGCCTTCTTACAACACAAAAAAGAACAAGAGAACCTTACAGAACTTACAAATAATGAAGACTTGGCTACTTATCACCATCTTAATGATCCTATTGGAATTAAAGAACTTAATTCTGCTATCAACAGGACTAGAAACTCCTCACCTGGACCAGACAACATTCCATACATTCTTTTGAAGAATCTACCCCTGGAAGGAAAAGAAACATTACTTAAAATATATAACATAATATGGGATAAAAATGTATTTCCCGAGCTATGGAAATCAGCTATTGTTATACCTATACCAAAGCCTGGAAAAGACCCCACAAAAAATGAAAATTACAGACCCATTTCTCTAACATGCAATATGTGCAAAATTCTGGAAAAAATAATTAACATAAGACTCAGATGGTTTCTAGACTTTAAAAACATCATATCCAACAATCAATTTGGTTTCAGAGCAGGACACTCAACTACTTCTCACTTAGTAAGTATTGATACTTACATTCAAGAAGCCCTTGCTAACAAACAGCATGTTTTAGCAGTGAGCCTAGACATTGAAAAAGCTTACGACATGGTGTGGACCCATAGAATCATGACAAAATTACAAGAATATGGACTTAAAGGCAACATATTTCAATTCATCAAGAATTTCACCAAAGAAAGAACTTTTAATGTGAGAGTTAATGGTAGCTTATCATCAGTACAACATCTGGAGAATGGACTACCACAAGGCGCAGTACTTAGTGTTACCCTATTCCTATTGGCCATTAATGATGCAGGCTCCGAAATCAACCATCCGGTAATCACAAGGAAGTATGCAGATGACATTACCATTCTTTGCAGAGGAACATCTATTACAACCAGTCAAGAGATTATACAATCTGCCTTAAACAATCTCCATGGATGGTCTCTCAAATCAGGTTTTAAATTTTCAGCTTCCAAAACCCAATGTATAATTTTCTCCAGACAAAATATTGTGAATCTGCCCATATTAAAAATGGACCTACATGAATTAAAGTTTGATCAAACTATTAAAATTTTAGGCATGCATTTTGACTCAAAAATGAGCTGGAAAAGACATATACAAATTATATCTGAAGAATGTAAGAAAAGACTAAACATACTCAAGTGCATTTCCCATAATAACTGGGGAGCAGATAAACATCTCCAGCTAATGACCTACAAGGCAATAGTACGATCCAAGATCGACTATGGATCCATATTATATGATTCAGCTAGCAAAAAAGACCTAAAAAAACTTGATGTTATACACAATAAAGCTCTACGAATAAGCACTGGCTGTTTTCATACTAGCCCCATTGGCAGCATTCTAATAGAAGCCAAAGAACCAACTCTAGCTCATCGTAGACAAATGCTTACTCTCAAATATGCCATCAAAACAGCTGAGTCAAATAATCCTATAATCTACCACGATATATACCCAAAACTTCAAAATTACTACAAAGAACAAAAATGCTTTTCACCAGTATATAGCAAAGTGAAAAACCTACTAAGACAGCTAAACTTTCAAGAAAAGATATTAATGGAAAAAAGAAATAACAGTATACCACCATGGACAATTCCTGATATAGTAGCAGATATAACACTGGACACTATCCAAATAAACAAAATGGTTAAAAAAGATAAGAAAATAAAATTTCAAGAAATAGAAAATAAATACAAAGATTCCTTTAAAATATATACTAAACTTATCAATAATAGTGATGGAAAATATGCAGCTACATTTACCAAAGATGTTAAAGTTATAAACAGACTGCACTCCTACGCTAGTACTACTACAGCTGAAATATGCTCTATAATGACAGCCTTCAAAATGTCACAAAAACTCAGACATAACAAGTTTGTCATTTTCTCTACTTCCCTTGAAGCAATAAATAATATTCACAATAACTACCCAGGTATACCAATGATAAACAGTATTCATGAAATATATCAAGACATTATTCAATCCAAAAAGACTCTCATAATTGCCTGGATACCAGATTACAAAACAATGCCTGAACACAACACAATGAGCCTTGAAGAGGAAAATGTAAGCCCTGAAACTGAAAGTATTTTAACAATATCACACACATACAAGGATTTATGGACACATATCAAGAAAGTAATGGATGAAAAGTGGAGCAACCTCTGGAAAACCATGAAATCCAGCCCTCTACACAAACTAGTTAAAAAATTTTATTCCCTGAAAACTTCCAAAAAATTCTCAAGACAAGAGCAAGTAACAATAACAAGAATAAGAACTGGTCATTGCAAGTTCAGTCATCAACACTTACTAACTGGAAATCCCCCACCCACCTGCCAGCACTGTGATACCTCTCTTAACTTTCAACATATCTTAACTCAATGCCCTATGTTTCAGCACAGCAGACAGAGATACCTAGAAGATGAGCCAAACTCCGAATTAATCCTATCATCCAACGAATTCCAAAATAAAATAATACAATTCTGTAAAGACAGCTATTTTCTTAAAGAAATCTAATTGTACTAGCATAGATACTGGTAACTAACATTGTAACATTGAAAATACATATAATGTCTGTCTCCACAAATTTGTATATATTTAGTGTAATATTCTGTTAAATTGCTATATTAATATTGTAAAGTTGTATTTAAAGTAGTCGCTAATGACCTCAGTTGTTGATGCGACTTTAATAAACAAAAAAAAAAAAAAAACAGAATCATACTCACATCTTCCTTTTCTGTCGTGTCAGCATTGTCATATTTATTTGCACCTAAACAATAGTATGTGTATGATATCATTTAAGCGACGTGTATTACATTAACCCTATTCTTGAACTGATTCTTAGATATCATTTTCCTTTCAGAAGAATAAAACTAAAATAAATTCAACGCTTTAACGTATAGGGGATTGTGTGTACTACATTCCAGAAAGTAGTGTGAATTATAAGAGAGATTTTATGACACGGTATACCAGCCTTTACACGTGTTGAAAATATTACTTTTTCGAAACAAGAAACTCGTTTACCAAACTAATATGATCTATTCTTCAAGTGAGTTGTAATAGAACAAAATAAGAATGATAATAACTGGTTTAGCCAATTTAATTTTAAGTTTTTCTAAACTCTTTTCTTGTTTAGTAACC